>WSTG01000806.1:0-13662 GCA_019616325.1 Ceratobasidium sp. 394
TGCCGGACAGCTAGAAAAGACACTACCGCCGACAATATAATAGCCCACGTCCTATTAGGGTGTTCCCGCAAGTGACAACATGGTTCACATGTTCTTTCAGTTCGAGCTCGCTAGCTGGGGCTCTTTGCGCAAAAGGAAAGGTGCCCGCTATTTCCAACCCCCCGCGTTGCATTAGCACCAAGGATACGGCCATGCCCCTAGTATCCGACCCCACCCAAGCTGAGTACAAGCTAAGAGATTGCTGCGTCTTATTTGGCGGCAGCAGCCCAGTTTTGACTAAAGTTCCCAGTGACGGGCTGCAACCACTACTTATGAAGACACCGGAAGAAAATAAGTCTCAGCCCAAGGCATAACAGTGATGTATTTACTAGGATTTTCCTGGTTGTTCCAAGGCCACTAGCAAGGATCAATAGCCCGTACCAGTGGTGACGAATTTTCACCATGCGGGTGAAGCATTACGAGAAACGGTGCTAGGTTTATTAGATAACGACTGGCGCGCAAGGCTAATTGTTGGATAAATTGTATTTTGTTTGAGGTGGTGGGATGATCGACATTCAACGAGGCAAGATTCTTCGGTTTGAAAATCGATCGGTTATGTAGCTTTCCCGGAGCCGGTTTACCAGACACCAAACCACCACCGCGTCTACTGCCTTGTCGCACTACGGAATATAAATTTAATAAACATGTCTCTATCGTCAAGCCGTTTGTTTGATGTCAAGGGAAAGGTATGTAGTATAGCGTTGTAAATATCGGAGCGTGGGACTTTGCTCATACAGTCCCATAGGTCGCGCTTGTCACAGGCGGTTCCCGCGGGATAGGCAAGATGGTAGGTAGTTTTGGGGGAAATGAGTGCCAATACTTATGTATGTTATGCTGTGAAGATTGCGACAGGCCTTGTACAAAATGGTGTCAAGGTGTGTTACCATTTTTAGGTCAAATACACACTCACCTTTGGGCACCGCAAATCAGGTTTACATAACTGCTCGAAACAAGGTCGAGTGCGAGAAGACGGCAAAAGAGCTCACCCAAATGGGTCCAGGTACTTGTATCAGTATACCTGCTGACATGCAAAAGGCCGAGGCCGTTAGGCAGCTTGTTGAAGAAATATCCAAAAACGAAAACGGTAGCAACATAATTCCCTGCTTAGTTTCTTTAAGGGACGTTCACATGAATTTATAGCCTTGCATATTCTTGTCAACAACGCTGGAGCAGCATGGGGTGACGGGATTGACTCGTATCCGGTAAGCTGAATTTCTGGTTCCGTGCATAGTTTTGTAACCCGGTTCGCTCTACAGGACGCCGCATTCACCAAGCTTCTGGCCCTCAATGTTCAACGTGTATTCACATTGACCCAAGCACTATTGCCACTTCTCCGGAATGCCGCTAAGCAAGGCGGTCGAACCAACGAGTACTGGAACGATCCTGCTCGCATTATTAACGTGTGTTCCCAAACAAGGCATAGACGGCGAACTGAAAGTATTCTTAGATTGGGTCTGTAGATGGAGAACGTGTTCCACGCGGCGAAACATACGCATATAGCGCAAGCAAGGTGCACACGGAGTTAGAATTGCGAACCCTTTTATCTTAAGCAATTGACTTTGCTAGGCTGCAGTTGCCCACCTGAGCAGGCATATTGCAGGACGACTCGGAAGCGACGGTATTACCAGCAACACCTTGGCTTGCGGGCCGTTTGAATCTAAAAGTATGTATGTTTGTCGCTGCCCCGAACTCACAGCATTCACAACCACGCAGTGATGGCAGAAACGCTCCGTACTCAGGGTGATTCCATTATCGCGTCTACCCCACTGAGTCGCATTGGTACACCTGAAGATGTTGTTGGAGCCTGCCTATTTCTGGCCTCTCGCGCCGGGGCATTTATAACTGGTGCGACTATCGCAATTGACGGTGGGAGTCTGGTGCAGCTGCGAGCTCCTCCCAAGCCAAAGCTCTAACCAGTTGGCGGTACATTTAGTCCCTATAGTATCTGAAAAACGCAGTAGTTGTCTAAGCAAGTGCCCCCAGACCATTTGATATGCTTGACACCAAAAATCATTTCAACCACCGAGGGCGAACGTGCAAACAAGCGCCATCAGCCAAAGTGCGCAACACAAGCCACTGATCGTGTGTGTGTGCTTTCCACCACTTCGCATCTCGTCGAGTCCGGTCGCCAACCACCGTCTCTTGTACTGTCGACCACGAACGGCGACCAAAAAAGGAGACAGTTTTGCACTGACTCGTCGCGCTCCCTCAGACTAGACGCGAGGTAGAAACGCGCTGGGCATTCTCCAACATACTCTAGGAGTGTACTGTTTTATTTCTTGACATCTCGACATGGCTTCTGGACAAAGACGTGACCTGAGCGGGTACAATTATGGCGCAATATCGTCGCTCGTATTAACAGCTGGTAAGTAAATTAAGTTTGCAGCCCACTTGTGGCTCATTGCTCCACCAGACCGCTCCGCGCTTCCGCGCCGGGACCGCGAGCCCGATGGCGCACCCGAATCACTCGTCGGGAGGATCGACCCCAAGCAGATGGGGTCGCGTGTCCAACGAGAGGCACCAAAAGATCTAGAAAAGAAGAAGAAAAAGGCGGCCGCGCAGGATGGTGCGGAAAAAGCTGCAAAACGCAAAGGTGGCGTGACCTCCGGGTTTGGATATACGGACATTATCGAGGCCACCCAGGATGTCGAAGGCTTGACGTATAGGCCTCGGACGACGGAAACTCGAGAAGTCTACGAGATGATACTTGCTATTGTTCACCACGCGCTTGGTGACCAAGCCCAGGATATTGTTCGAAGCGCCGCCGATACTGTGCTCGAGACGCTCAAGACGGATACGATGAAAGACTTTGACAAGAAGAAGCTCATCGAAAGCGTCATTGGAACCATCCCGAACGAGACTTTTGCTCAGCTCGTTAGCTTGTCGAAGAAGATCACCGATTACTCTGCGGACGACGAAACTATGGCCGATCCGGATATGGAACGAAAAGACGCGGAAATTGACGACGAGGTCGGTGTTGCCGTCGTTTTCGAAGAAGAGGAAGAGGAGGACGAGGATGAGGATGGGGGGTATGAAATCAGGGACGAGTCGGATGATGAGGATGCGGCTGAAGATGCCGAGGCGGGTGGTGCTGGTGAAGTGCCTGCTGGTGAAGACGAAGCGGTGGTACTTGGGGGTGCCAAACGAGCGGGAGCTTCTGCGACGTCTGGCGACAAAGTTTCTCCACACGACATCGACGGGTTCTGGCTACAACGCTTGCTCTCGGCTACGTACACCGATGCTGTTGCCGCCACCGACAAGACTACCGCTGCGCTGCAGATCATGTCCGCCGATTCTAGCCTTCGAGACTGCGAAAACGAGCTGATGGAGCTATTTGATTATCGAAACGACATGTTCAACATCGTCAACTTATTGACGAAAAACCGCGACGTGATTGTCTGGTGTACGAAGCTCGCTCGTAGTGACGACAACGAGAGGGCCAATGTCGAGGTTGCGATGCGCGAGAAGAACGTCGGGTGGATCCTCAAGGCGCTCGCTGGCGGCAGGACGACTCGAAGTGCGGGAGACGCCATGGATGTTGATCCCAAACTTTCAGAGAACGTGCCTACAACGGCCACGCTTGCTCCTGGCTCGACCACGCAGCCCCGAAAGACTGTTGATCTCGAAGGAATGGCGTTCAGTCAAGGCGGTCATCTCAACTCGAATAAAAAGGTCAAGCTTCCGGAGGGGTCGTTCAAGCGGAGCAAGAAGGGATACGAGGAGATTCACATTCCCGAGCCCAAGCCGCGTCCCGCCATCCCCGGTGAGCTGGTCGAGATCTCGAGTTTACCTGCGTGGGCGCACGATGCATTCCCGGGTATGCCCACCCTCAATCGTATTCAAAGCAAGCTCTATCCAGTTGCTTTCGGACAGGATGACCCTATCCTATTGTGCGCCCCGACGGGCGCTGGAAAGGTGTGTTTCGAACTAATGATCTAGTAATTGTCAAAATAACCGCGATGTACAGACAAACGTAGCGATGCTCACCATTCTTAACGAGCTGCTCAAGGCACGGGACGAGGAGACGGGCGCCTTTGACCTGGATTCATTCAAGATTGTCTATATTGCTCCGATGAAGGCTCTCGTACAGGAGATGGTTGGCAGTTTCTCCAAGCGCCTCCAACCTTACGGCGTCAAGGTCGGCGAACTCACTGGTGACTCGCAATTGACCAAGCAACAAATCTCCGAGACTCAAATTATCGTCACTACACCCGAAAAGTGGGATGTCATTACCCGCAAATCGACCGATACCAGCTACACGAATCTCGTCCGTCTCATCATTATCGACGAAATCCACCTACTTCACGACGACCGCGGCCCCGTTCTGGAGAGTATCATCGCGCGTACGATTCGCCGCATGGAACAGAACGGCGAGTATGTGCGCCTCGTAGGCTTGTCAGCGACGCTGCCTAACTACAAAGACGTCGCCAAGTTCTTGCGTGTCGATGAGGGGAAGGGCTTGTTCTACTTTGACGCGTCGTACCGACCTTGCGGTTTGCGGCAAGAGTTTATTGGCGTCACGGAGAAGAAGGCGATCAAACGCTATCAGGTCATGAACGAAGTCTGCTACGAAAAGGTTCTCGACCACGCGGGCAAGAACCAGATTCTCGTCTTTGTGCATTCGCGCAAGGAGACTGCCAAAACTGCCAAGTTTATCCGCGACATGGCCCTGGAAAAGGAGACGATCACTCAGTTTGTCAAGCCCGAGTCTGCAAGTCGCGAAATTTTACAGACCGAGGTGGAGAGCGTCAAGGACCGGAATCTCATCGATCTGCTGCCGTTTGGATTTGGTATCCACCATGCTGGTATGACGCGCGAGGATCGCACGCTCGTCGAGGACTTGTTCAACGATGGCCATCTTCAGGTACTCGTGTGCACTGCGACGCTTGCGTGGGGTGTCAACCTTCCCGCGCACACTGTGATCATCAAGGGCACCCAAGTCTACAACCCCGAAAAAGGTCGCTGGACAGAGCTCTCGTCGCAGGACATGTTGCAAATGCTCGGCCGTGCCGGACGCCCGCAATTCGATACGTTTGGCGAGGGCATTATCATCACCAATCACAGCGAACTCCAGTATTACCTGAGTCTGCTCAATGAGCAACTTCCTATCGAGTCTCAATTTGTGGCAAAGCTGGCCGACAACCTAAACGCCGAGATCGTGCTTGGCAATGTACGAAATCGCGACGAGGCAGTACAATGGCTCGGGTATACGTATCTGTGAGTAACATGCCGATTTCCCACTGCTGAAATTGACATTCCAGCAGGTACGTGCGAATGCTCCAGAGCCCGGTCCTGTATGGCATCGGCGTGGATTACTCAGAGGACGACCCACACCTGATCCAGAAGCGCGCCGATATTGTGCATACGGCGGCGGTAATGCTCGAAAAGTGTAACCTGCTGAAATATGACCGCAAGACTGGCGCCTTTGTGACTACCGAGCTCGGGCGCATCGCCTCGCACTATTATGTGACGTACAACTCGATGTCGGTGTACAACCAGCACCTCAAGCCGAACATGTCGACGATTGAATTGTTCCGGGTGTTTGCGCTCTCCAACGAGTTCAAGTTGATTCCGGTGAGCGCTTTGTCATTTTAGCAGCATCAGCGCGGTTAAACAAATTATCAGGTTCGGCAAGAGGAGAAGCTAGAGCTGGCCAAGCTCCTAGAACGCGTTCCCATCCCGGTCAAGGAAGGCGTGGACGAACCGCCTGCAAAGATCAACGTGCTCCTGCAGGCGTATATATCTCAGATGAAGCTTGATGGATTCGCGCTTGTGGCGGATATGGTATACGTCACCCAATCAGCGGGAAGGTGCGTTGTGCAGTGGAAATGCCATGTGATAAGCGTTGATATGATCGATTTTTGAATACAGGATCCTGCGCGCGATGTTTGAGATATGTATGAAACGAGGCTGGGCGATTCCCGCAAGGGCCGCGCTGGATATGTGCAAAATGGTTGAGCGCCGCATGTGAGTTAACCACATGGGGCATGCCGGGCTCGGCTAATGGGGATTACAGGTGGTCGTCCATGACCCCGCTGCGGCAGTTTGACAAGGTGCCCGCGGACGTCATTCGCAAGGCCGAAGGCAAACAATTCGTAAGTAGCCTGATCAGTGATGGCACGCATGGGGTTGATGCACGTTTAATGAACAGCCGTGGTATCGCTATTTTGATCTGGTGAGTTCCCTGGTCGCGATTTGGGTCCGAACTTAGTTTGACGTGGCAGACGCCGCCCGAGATCGGGGAACTGATTGGTATCCAAGCCGCCGGCAAACTGGTGCACCGGCTGGTGCATAGCTTCCCCAAGCTCGAGTACGTGTTTCGGATCTGTGTTGTTCGCCCGACTGAGTGTTCCTTAGTCTCCAGGCCCACGTCCAGCCCATAACGCGTTCCCTTCTCCGCATCGATCTCACCATCACGCCAGATTTCCAGTGGGATCAACGTGCGCACGGCACATCCCAGGCCTTCTGGATCATCGTCGAAGATGTCGACGGCGAAATTATTCTGTTCCACGACCAGTTTGTGCTCCGGCAACGGTATGCACAGGCCGAGCACACGGTGACGCTGACGATCCCCATGTTTGAACCCGTGCCCCCCAATTATTACGTGTCGCTGGTGTCCGACCGGTGGTTGCACTCGGAGACGCGCCTGCCGATTTCGTTCAAGCACCTGCTTCTACCCGAAAAGTTCCCGGCACCGACGCCCCTGCTTGATCTACAGCCGCTACCGGTTGTTGCCCTCCGGAACAAGGAATTCGAGGCGGTATATGCGCCCAAGCTCGAAACGTTTAACAAGATCCAGACGCAGGTGTTCCAGGCACTGTACAATTCAGACGAACACGTGCTCATTGGCGCGCCTACGGGCAGTGGCAAGACGATCTGCGCCGAGTTTGCGTTGCTCCGGCTATGGCAGCAGCCCGATGCGGGTCGCGCGGTGTGCATCGAGCCGTACCCCGACATGGTCGAGCAGCGCGTCGCCGAGTGGCGGGCCAAGTTTGGTGGACTGCAAGGCGGCAAGGACATTGTAAGCCTGACGGGCGAGACGAGTGCGGACTTGCGCCTGCTGGAAATGGGTGATGTCATTGTGTGCACCCCAAGCCAGGTGCGTCATTTTAATATTGAACAATAGCGCGGCGGCTAACGGGCTTCTAGTGGGACGTGCTCTCGCGTCGGTGGCGCCAGCGAAAAAACGTGCAGACGATCGGCCTATTGATCTGCGACGAGGTACATCTGCTTGGCGCCGAGGTCGGGCCGACGTATGAAGTGGTCATTTCACGCACTCGGTACGTGTCGCGCGAGACAGGGCACAATGTGCGCATCGTGGCGTGCGGCGTGTCGCTCGCAAGCGCCAAAGACTTGGGCGAGTGGATGGGCGCCAGCGCGCACAACGTGTTCAACTTTTCACCAGCGTGAGTGGTTCCGAGGGACATGTGCGGGCGAAGCTGATGGGCGTGTTGCAGGACGCGGCCGCTGCCGCTCGAGGTGCACCTGCAGTCGTTTACGATCCCGCATTTCCCGTCGCTGATGATCGCGATGGCCAAGCCGGCGTACGTGGCGATCAAAGAGTATGCGCCGACCAAGCCGGTGATTGCGTTTGTTCCGTCGCGGCGGCAGTGCCGGCTGAGTGCGGACGATATCCTCGCGTACTGCGCGGCAGACAAGGACGAGAACCGCTTCCTGAACATTGAGCTCGAGGACCTGCAGCCGCACTTGGATCGCGTGTCCGAGCCAGGGCTGGTCGAGACCTTGAAGCACGGTGTGGGGTATTACCACGAGGCGCTGAGCAGGCAGGACAAGCGCATCGTGGAGCGGCTATTCGAAGCCGGGGCGATCCAGCTTTTGATTGCGTCAAGGGTGAGTGCATGGCTGGGGTGTGGGCCGCAGTGCTGACGAGCGTGGGGGAACAGGAGACGGCGTGGAGCTTGCCAGTGACATCGTACATGGTCGTAATCATGGGGGTGCAGCATTACGAAGGCCGGGAGCACCGTTATGTCGACTATCCGATCCCCGACGTGCTGCAGATGATGGGGCGGGCATGTCGGCCAGGCGTGGATGCGAGTAGCCGGTGCATGCTCATGTGCCAACAGACGCGCAAAGAGTTTTACAAAAAGTTTTTGAACGAGGGTCTTCCGATCGAATCGCACCTGACGACCAACCTGCTCCATGACTGGTTCCTGGCCGAGATTGCGGTCAAGACGATCGAGAACAAGCAAGACGCGACGGTATGTTGTGCGAAAAGGCGCGAGGCCGAGCTGACGGGTTTGTAGGATATCTTGACGTGGACATACTTTTACCGCCGGATGATGCAAAACCCCAACTATTACAACCTCAACAACCTCGGGCATGAACACTTGTCGGATTATCTGTCGGAGCTGGTGGAAAACACGCTGAGTGAGCTGGCCAATTCAAACTGTATTGCGATCGGTAAGTTGTTGCGGAGTTTTGTGATTAGCCACTAACGGCAGTGCAGAGGATGAAATGGACGTGAGCCCGCTGAATCTGGGGATGATCGCTGCTTACTATAACATCTCATGTGAGTGGTGCAGGTGGGGTGTATGCATGTATGCTGACGGCTTGCAGACGTGACGGTGCACGTGTACGAAATGTCGCTCAAGGAGACGACCAAGCTCAAGGGCCTGCTGGAGATTGTGTCGTCGTCGGCCGAGTTTGAGAGCATCCCGATTCGGCGACACGAGGATGGGGTGTTGCGCCGTATCTATGAGCGGGTGCCGGTCAAGATCGAGTCGGCGGATTACGAGGCGCCGTATTTCAAGACGTTCCTGTTGCTGCAAGCGCACTTTTCGCGGTTGAGTTTGCCTGCTGATCTGGCGGCGGACCAGGCGCTGGTGCTGGGCAAGGTGATGAACCTGTTGTCGGCGTGCGTGGACGTGCTGAGCTCGGGCGGGCGGATGAACGCGACCAATGCGATGGACCTGTCGCAAATGTGTGTGCAAGCCATGTGGGAGAGCGATTCGCCGCTCAAGCAGATTCCGCACTTTGATGCCGAGGTGGGTTGCTGTCGTCGACGAATAACACAGGCTGACTGGTTTGCAGACGATCAAGCGGTGCAAGGCGGCGGGAGTCGAGGCGGTCTACGACGTCATGGAGATGGAGGATGACCAGCGCAACGAGGTGCTCCAGATGGACGCAAAACAAATGCAAGTCGATTAGCATACAGACGAACAGTGCTGACCAAGAGATAGGCGTGATGTGGCTGCGTTTGTGAATGCATACCCCTCGCTCGAAGTATCGCACGAGCTTGTCGAGGGCGAGTACACGGCGGGGGCACCGATCACGCTCAACGTGACACTCTCGCGGGACGCGGACGAAGACGACAGCGAGGACCAGACGGTGGTGGCGCCGTTTTTCCCGGGAAAGAAGATGGCGCAGTGGTGGCTGGTAGTGGGCGAGCCACGGACAAAGCAGCTGCTAACAATCAAGCGGGTGACGGTGGCCAAGACGCTGCGGGTCAAGCTCGAGTTTGCGCTGCCGGCGGGAGAGCACACGCCGCAGCTGCTGGTGATCTGCGACTCGTACATGGGAGCGGACCACGACGTGCGGCTGGCGACGGTGCGGGTGGGGGCGGCGGCCGAGAGCGACGAGGAGAGCGACATGGACGAGGAGTAAACAGAGACAATGTAGACCCTGTGTACCTAGACCAGCAGTGTGGATGCGGCGCTAGGGCCAGCTCTAATTCGATCAGTGAACATCATCAGCCGGCTGCCTCACGAAAGGCTAGCGCAGGGAACTTCCGAGCCAGAGGGCATAAGAGCCGCGCCCCACTCGCCATCGCCAACGACCATGGCTGCCGCGTCTGACCACAGTTCCGAGATGGACGACGAGATGCGCGACCGCATCGCCGACCGCCTGCCCGAGCGCGAGTACGACGACCCCCAGCGCCCGCGCGCACACTCGGTCCTCCCCCCGCCTGCCCGCCGCCAGTCGTACGACCCGCGCCCCGACCCCAGAGCGTCGGCCCCGCGCCGCCAGTCGACGAGTGTCGTCCCGGGCGGCCAAGGCTGGGCCTCGCCCCCGCCCGCCGCCCAGCAGCCGTACTACACCCAGGACGCGTTTGGGGCCCACGCCTACATCGAGCCGCGCACACAGCCGCAGATGCCGCCCCCGCCGCCCCCCGGTGCCCACTGGGGCTACCAGCTCCCGCCGCCCCAGCCGTACCCGCGCTCGCGCTCGCCGGGCCCGTACGACCCGCGCGGGCAGTATCGCCCGCCCCAGCCGTACGCGTACCCAGCAACGGGCTACCCGCCAGGTCCGCCGTACACGCCCGGGCCCAGCGGCGCGACGGTCGACCCGAACATCTTCAAGCCCGACCCGTACGCGCGCCACCCGGGCATGCCCGCATCGCCCGGGCCAGATCCCACCCGGCCAGACGTGCAGATCACGTACACGGACGACTCGGCGACCAAGCTCACGCAGTACTTGCGCCGTCGCTGCTTCAACTGTCGCGTCACCGAGGTGCGTCCCTTTGTCTGCTACGCGACACGCTCTGACTCGTCCGCAGCCGCCCGGATGGCGCAAGTCGACCCTCAACCCTGGAAAGATTGTGCGTTGCGGCCGTGGCGCGTTGGATCGCGGACTAACGATTTTGCAGGTCTGCAACAAGTGCGGCTTGTACGAGCGCAGCCATGCCCGCCCCCGCCCTCTGCATATGGACAACCCAAAGGGCCCTGCCCAGTAGCCAAAACATTGTATTCTGTATCCGCTGGCCGTTGTACTCGTGGCTTAATTTTTTGTTCCTGTTTCACTATTTCTATTGCTTCACTGTATAGAACTTTTTTTTGCTATCGGCCAAACATCTCGTAACCGGCAAGCATCGCGCGCGTAATCTGCCGCTTGACACTGCGCGCCGCCGCCTCTAGGTGTGCGCGGCGTACCTGCCCAGGGGTCAGCCTCTGCTGCCGATCAAAGCCAATCACGCACGTAGCCTGCGTCCATGTCCTCGCGCATCGTCCTCAGCGCCGCATCTTGGCACACGGCCGCGATCTCTGCCCCCGAGCAGCCGTCCGTCTGGTCGGATCGTGCGTTAACCACACCACCGGGGCCGCCACCAAATCGACTCACCAGGTCTGCGAGCACATCCAGGTCGAGCGCAGGGTCGACCGCCATGGCCCGCGTGCGCACGCGCAAGATGTCGAGGCGAGCGACCTTGTCCGGCGGGCCGACGTAGAGCAGCGCGTCGAGTCTGCCGGGGCGCATGAGTGCGCTGTCCTGCGAACAGATGATCGAGGACATCAGTGGCGGTTTGATGTTGATGATGGAGTGGGGGCGGGGGCATTTTCTGGCTCGCCGTCGTGCGATCGTTGATGATCGACATCAGCTCGATGCACAACAATAGACCCCGCCGCCCAGCGCCGATCTCCCCAAATCCGGAAATTTCCACTCACGAGCACGTCGGGCCGGTTCGTCGCGGCCACCACTGTCACGCCCACCAGCGCTTGGATCCCGTCCATTTCGTTGAGGAGGCTGGTCAACACTCCTTCGTGCGCCCGTCCGTCGCTCGAGTCTCGTGCCGTCGCCAGTGCGTCGATTTCGTCCTGCTAAGTCAGCAACGTCGACGTTTGGGAGCTCGACTTACGAAAAAGATGATGCTCGGTGCTGCCCCGCGTGCCTTTTTGAAGATTTCACGCACCGCACGTTCAGATTCGCCGACATACTTGTTCAGCAACTGCTCCCAAATTAATTTCTGCCGTCTCGTACCCACCCGCACTCACCTCGGGTCCCTTGACAGCCACAAAGTTGACACCGCTCTCGGTCGCAAGTGCCCGCGCAATCATCGTCTTGCTGCACCCCGGCGGGCCATACATGAGCACACCCGCAGGCGGCTTGACTCCCAAGCGCGCAAACGCCTCGGGGTGCTTCAACGGCCACTCGACGCACTCGCGCAGACGCGCCTGCACCTCTGCCTGCCCCCCAACATCCGCCCAGCGTGTCGCAGGCGTGTCCAACGCGACCTCGCGCAGACCAGACGGACGCACGCTGAGCAGCGCATGTTCGAGGTCCGATGCCGTCACGGGTACCGTAGCACAGGCGGCGACACTCTGCTTGATCGCGCGCGTGCCAGCGTCGCGGACGACTGCACCCAAATCGGCACCCACGTACCCGTGTGTCCGGGACGCGAGGTTTTCGAGTTCGTGGGCGCTTACTTCGTGGGGCGTACCACGCAGCAGCACTTGGAGAATGGCCAATCGGGCGCTCGCATCCGGGATTCCTACAAGTCACATTCACGCCATCCCACGGTCAGGCGGGGGCCGGTGTGAAGAGAGCGCCGGAACAGGCAAAGCGTCGCATAGGATAAACGCGCAGGTTAGCCTTGTGGTGCCATCACCGCCATAATAAACCGAGCCCAACCCACCGATCTCTATCTCACGGTCGAACCGACCGGGGCGGCGCAGCGCAGGGTCGATCGCGTTTGGCCGATTCGTCGTCGCCACCACAACCATCCGCTGATCCTCGCCAGCCGAGTCGATTCCGTCCATCTCGGTCAAGAGTGTGGCGACCACGCGTGCCTCGACACCGCCCCCGCCGCCGCTGTCTTCGCGTCGCGGACACATGGCGTCGACTTCGTCCAAGACGACGATGCACGGGCTGCGCGCACGCGCGTCGGCGAAAACGGCGCGAAGCCGGGATTCAGTCTCGCCGTGGTATGCGCTCGCGAGCTCGGCCCCGCTCACGGCAATGAGCGAGGCACGCGTTTCCTGGGCGATGGCGCGTGCCAGGTGGGTTTTGCCTGTGCCTGGGGGTCCGTAGAGAAGGATGCCTTTTGGGGGCTTTAGTCCTGCAATGTCGATGAGAAGACGAATGAATGGGCTGTCTGTGGAGCGCACCGAATTGGTGAAAGAGTTGGGGATTCGTGAGCGGGATCTCGATAAGGTCTCGGACGGCGGCAATCTGCTTGTCGAGCCCTCCAACGGTCGAGTATGGGCTCCCGACGGTGGGCAGAGGCTGGAACGAGGTTAGATTCGGATGAGACTGTGAGTTGGTGCGCACCTTGAGCTTGGTTTCTGCGATTTCAACTTGGGTGTCCCAGTCTAATTCTGCTGCGTTTCGAAAGATGTGATTCCAATTGGGACCGTTGCCGAGTGAGAGGCTGGCCAAGTCGATCTCCAGCGCGCTTCTATCCGACTCGATCCCGTCGACGCGAAACAACCTCGGCTTCCCTTCAAACGGAACCTCGAAAGCCTGGCCATTGACAACATACTTCAAATCGACTGCAAAAACACGTTAAACGCATACGAGCAACGAGGCAGACGATACCTACGGACTCAGTATCTCTCTCGCCAACAACTTGAGCCACTCTGCGCGTTGCCCAGACGGAGCTCGAGGGTGCTGCTCTTTAATGATTATACGCGTAGCACGGCAGAGGTTTACTCGAGGGGGGTTCCAGAGCTGGACCTTGGATGGCGGCTCAAGGCCGAGGGCTTTAAATGAATTATACGACAGGCTGGTTTCTTCGATATATTTAGTTAGAATACGTATGAACCGCGGCGGCCAATATACTCACCTGATTGCCCAACCTCGTTCGACGGCCACACGACACATAGCGAGACCTGCGTTTAGGTAAGAGCCGGGAGTTTGGCGGGTGAGGGACCCACTGGTTCAGTCGCTCCG
>WSTG01000807.1:0-13662 GCA_019616325.1 Ceratobasidium sp. 394
CTTGAGCGAGTACTTCCCGTTCGTGTGGACCATGTCGTCCAGGATCCATATATCCGCGTCCTCGGAGAGGGCGGACATGTTCCACACGTTGCACATACGGCTGTGCGTACCTTTGGACCGGGCGAAGGCTGTCTTCCCAGTCCCAGTCTCCCCTTCGATTACCAGGATGCGGTGTCGCATCCCTGGTGCCTTCGGGGGTACCTCCCTCTCGAACCACCGATCAGCCTGCTCGGCGTGCGGTGCGAACTCCGGCCGCTCGAGCTCGACCGGGATGGCGGGTAGGAGTCCCGCATCGGTTTTGTAGGCGTGTGCTGCGTACGCCTTGACCGAGTTCCAGGCCGTCACCATTTGGAGGGGGCGGAGGCGTTTGAAGCACTGGTAGTATTCCTCCTTCGTCTCCACAGAGACGATCTCCTCCCCGTCTTCCAAATCAGCCTGAGCATTCTGTGAGTGATTTTGGGGAACAGTGGTTGGTCGGAGTTGGTTGCACCTGCATCCTAGACCTTTTACCCCCCTTTCCCTTCACCAGAATCTCTTCCAGGGCCTCCGCCGTCAGGTCCCCAGCCATGAGGTCCTCGACCTCCTCTCTGTTTGCCCCAACGTCCTTCCAGAGGTAGTGGAAGGCCGTCCGGGCCGGGCATCCACCAGGGCCCTCCCTCAGGTCCTTCGGGGCGACGTTCGGGTGGGACCCCTCGAAGTCCCAAAAACGGGGGTTTTCCGTGTTCCACCCGTTCTTCCGGTCGACACTGATCATCAACGCGTGTACGTGGAGGGGGCGCTCCGGGTCGTAATCCGCCTCCTCTGGGTTGTGCCGTTCGACCGCGGCTAAGGTCCGCCAGTGGGCCGGTCGGTTCCTGCAAAAATGTTCGAAACGGCTCACCAGGCCGCTCGCGTTCTCCTCCCTAAGAGCGCTCCACGTTAGGAGAACTGCCCGGCTCTGTACCTGGAAGCGGGTATTTCCGGGTGTGACGGAGGGCTGGGACATGGCGGGAGGAGGTTGGGAGCGATTTCGTAGGTCCTTAGTCGGTGCCTCATATGCCTATAACTTCGGCTTACCGAGACATTCCGTCGACCGCCGAGACATCCCTTCGGCCGTCGGAGCATTCCTCCGACCGCCGAGTTATTCCTTCGGCCGCCGAGGCATTTCTTCGACCGCCGAGGACTTCCTTTGGCCGCCGAGGCCTTCCTTTTCCTTTTTTTTTTTTTTTTTTTAACCGACGCATCTCTGAGGGGTGCCCTCCCTCCGCTCCTCGTGACACCGGCCCCACAAGCGGGGACCCCTGGTGTCCACTCGTCGACTCCGGTCGGTGCCCCCTCTCCGACCCCTCCGGTGTAACGATGTATGTGTATTGTCGTGTGTGAAGGTTAGCCCGACCAAGGGTCTAACCGTCGTTGGGTTTGTCCTAGCTATTCGAGTCACGTGATTCGGGTTTATTATTTGTTGTTCTGTCATCCCTACTCACGTGATTCCTCGGGGTTCTCGGACTCTCTTTTGCATATATATACTTCAGTGTTTTCGTCCGATGGGTCGTACCTCCAGTTAACACTCCTACTCCTCTCACTACCCTCCATACTCGTGTTAACTATGCCTTGCACCATCGCTGCCCACTCTCAGCTCGTCGCTGCCTATAAGGTGCAGCAGGAGCAGCTATGCCGGCTGCAGGCAACCGTAGTTCCTCCTTCGGAGGCTACTTCTTCCCGGCCAATCACACCAAGTGCTTGGCTGAGAAAGCCGAGCTGAAGGCTCGCTTGGGCTGTATCCAGGCGAAGCGAGCGGCCATGGCCGCTCGTATTACCTCGTTGTCGGACGACAACGACACTTTGCGCGCCGCGTTGTCGTCGGCGCAAAAGGTCATTTCCGGCCGGGATGTGGAGATCGAGGGTTTGGAGAGGGAGCTGGCGCAAGTGAGGCGGGAGCTGGAAGTGGTCAGGGCAGAGAAGGGGTTTCGGGCTGGTCGGGCCCATCCTTACCGCCGACAAGCTCGGCGGTCCCTTTCCGTTATTGATATAGAAGATTAGGGTTGCCGCCTGTCGTTTCGCTAGAATGTTCCGCCTACGTTGTTCCTTCCTCTTCTTTGAATGAGTGGTCGTTAAGGGTCTTGTGAAAGATTTTGAAGCAGATAAGAGTAGCGAGCGTTGTCGTCCGAACCTACATTCCCTTCCTCCTGCGCATCCCTTACTCCCTCGAACATGCGCGTTATAACTTTGCAATGGGACTCTTTTAACTGTCATTGTGATTGGTTCCCGGAGGGGGACTACTGCCCCTTTTGCAATTCTGTGTGCGAAGCGACTCTAGAGGACTTTGAGAGTGGTGTCGGTGAGGGTATGTGGCGTTGGTGGGGTGATGCTAGTAAGTTCTTCCTTCATGGTTTTCTTCTTTTAGTCTGAAAGTTCGCTAGGTTGTGAGGATGATGAGAAGGTGCGATGGGAGCGTTCCCCTTCGCCTTCTCCGCCGCCGAATGAAGGAAAAGGCGTCACGCCCACCCTCACGAATTTTCTCGCGGAAACGTCTGGAGGGGAGGCGCCGTGGGTCCGTCCTGTGAAGAGGAAGGCTGAGGGTTTTCCTTCAGGGGGTAACCCCAAAAGGCCTCGCGTTGGGGAGGCGTCGTCTTCTTGTTTGGGTCCCTGGGCGTGGACGTACCACAATCGTGGGAGTGGGTTGGTTACGCTAGACCCTCGTGTGAGAGATGTGGGGTCTTGTGTGGGGTCTCGGGGTGAGCCAAGCCGACTGTACGCCCCCTTCCGTCCTGTAGTGAAGAAGTAGAATTTCGGACGGTTCGAATGTATTCATTGTGCATAACCATTTTTGTACCTAAGACTCCTAGGACCTTTCTTCTACCCATTCCACCTCGACCCTAACCTTCAGGACTGTCACGTCCTCCTCCCTGCATTCCGCCCAGGCCAGCGCCTTATGGGATAGCCAGTCCCGGAACTCGTCCCTGTTCGGCATTCTCGCCGCGACGAGGTCGTAGACCTCCTTCTCCGTGATTTCACGAAGGCATCCCCAATAACCTCGGGGGACTCCTGCCTTCCACTCACGGATGCAGTCGGTCACCCACGCGATAGCGACGCGGGTAGTAGTGGTAGGAGAGGGCGAGTTAGAGTACATATTTAATGGGTTAGGAGTGCGTGTGAGAGTAAGGAGGGGTAGTGTGCTTAATGGCGATTCTGTCATTTCTCACTTCCTCTTATGAAGCCTAACACATCTATTTGTTATTGTTCCATCACTCGGAAGACATGAGAATTTCTATGACTAGGCCGGCTTCTATTCCCATTCGATGGGACCCTCGCCTCGTTGTGAGGGTCCTCCTATCCCTTGAGTGGAGGTTTCTCCTTTCTTCTCCTCTTCATCTAGGCGTAGCTGGTCTTCGCTTATCAAAGGAGGCATTCCTTGGAAGGGGTCCTCTTCTTTGAAGGTCATGGATTTGAGGCTTCCTTCCAAGATCTTCATGTTCTCTTCGGCTTCCCGCAGGTATAGCCAAGTAGTGAAGTCCAGTTTAGTCGCTTCCTTCGCGAGGATCAGGTCGTACATTTCTTCGTCCCCCAACTGAGTGAGAGAACCCCAGAAGGGTGTGGGTTCCAGCTTTGCGATGCGTTCCAATTCGTCGTTTACCCTTTTTCCCACGACGCCGGAAAGTTCCCATTCCTTCTCTAGTTCCCTTTGTTGGCGGGCTTCGTCTGCCCTCTTCCGCCTTACCGCTTTGACTAGCGTGTCGACGTTTCCTCCTACTAGTCCTTCCATCACGTACATCCGGGTGCTTTTGAGTTTCGTCTTGGACTTTGGTGCTCCGGCGTGGCACCATCGTAGTGGGCCTCGGATAGGGTCGTAGTACCAGTCTTCGTGGACATGGTGACCCTGTCCGGGGTCGTATCGGGTCTGCGGAACCCAGTAGCTGATGTCTCGGTCCCTGGTGGGTATGTGGTCTAATATAGACCCCGGTAGCAGCCTATTGGCGTAAGTCTGTGCTTCGGTGAGAAGATCCTGCGCCGTTTTGGGGTGCAGGGTAGGTGCCTTGTTTTCTCGCACGAATCTATCGGCAGGTGTTCGGTCGGCAGGCATGTAGTTGTAGTAGTAAGACATGTGATAGAGTGTGCGGAGAGCTCCTTTAGTGGGGTTGTTTCTTGGACCTCCCTTTGCTCTTCTTATATACCTTGCCTCGTCCTTGTTTAGACTTGCTAGTTGTCGGTAGAGCTGTGTTGCTCTGCCGCTCCCATTGGCCTGGCATCGGGGCAGAGTCATCTCGTGAACGCAAGTCACTGAGTAAGTCATCCATTCCAGCGAACTTTTCGATGGATTCCCAGGAATCTTCTGTAGGGTCGTATCCTTCCCATCGGATTAGGTACTGTGGCTTCTCGCCATTCATCCGCCAATCTAGTATTTGCTCCACGTTGTACTCTTCTTCCCCTGATTCCGTAATGATGGGTGCCATTTTCGGCTGGACTCTATCGAAATCGGTGTCCGGGGTTACCGGTGACAGGAGTCCTATATGGAAGACGTTGTGGACTTTCATAGACTGTGGGAGTTCTAACCGGTAGGCGTGTGAAGATATCTTCTCCGTAATGGTGAAGGGACCACCGCTTCGGTTGTCTAGTTTCTTTGAAGGTCGCCTTGTCTTTATGTTAGCGAGGGATAACCAAACTTTTTGTCCTACTTGGAACTCTTTAGCCGGTTTGGTCTCTTCCCTTCGTGTTTCCATGGAGGCCTTGGCCTCGTCCCATATTCGCTGCATGGAGAGTACTTTAGATACAGCCATCGGGCTTTCTCCGTTATTTTCTGGATCTGGTTTTGGCTCGTTCACCCAATCCGGGTCCAGCCCGTATACCACTTGAAAGGCTGATAGTCCGGTGGCTTGGTTCTTATGGTTGTTATGGCAGAATTCGGCTATTGGTAGCCAGTCCGCCCAGTCGTTCTGTTGGTATCCGCAGAAGGTTCTAAGGTATCCTTCTACCCACTGATTTGTTCTCTCGGATAGACCATCGGTCTGGGGGTGATAGGCCGTGGAAAAGCTTGGTTGTATTCCAAGTTTCCTATATAGAGTCCTGATGAAGTTATTATTAAAGACTCTGCCTCGGTCCGATACCGTTGATTTTGGGGTGCCGTGTAGCTTCCATACTTCCCTAATGAACAATTCCGCCATCTCCTCGGCCGAGATTGTTTCTCGGCAGGGTATGAAGTGCGCCTGTCTTGAGAAGCGGTCCACGACCGTCAGGATACTGTCATATCCCTTTGACGGGGGTAACTTTACTATAAGGTCGTACTCGATGGCTTTCCACGGTTTATTTGGGATGTCCAACGGCTTCTGAGGGGTTGTAGTGTTGTGTGGCTTGACTCTCCCGCAGACTCGGCAGGAGTCAACGAATCGGTTTACCTGGGCTTTCATTCCGGGCCAGTAGTATACCTTCTTGATCAGGTCTAGGGTACGGGCCTGGCCCTGATGACCAGCTATCTTGGAGTCGTGATAGGTTTCTAATAGATTCCTTCTTATGTCCTTATCCTCGGGTACGTATATTCGCCCCTTGTACCATAAGAGATCCTCTCGCCATTTGTACTTGTCGAACTGCTTCTTGACCGAAGGGGGTAGTTGGTCCTTGTTCTGGGTGCTAGAGATCAGTTCGGTTAATGAAGGGTCCTCGATTTGGGCTTCTCTGATGTCTTGTATCAGGTCTACTTTCATGGATGCGTTAAATCCAATGAACTTATCGGTAGGTAGCATGATCATCGGCGGATTGGGTACGTCGCTATGGTCGTGTCTTCTGGAGAGTGCGTCCGGTTTAGTGGACATTTTCCCAGGTCTATAAACAATGTGGAAATTGAAAGCTCCTAGCAAGGTGTGCCACCTTGCGTGTCTCCTGTTCCATACTTGGGCTTCCTGCCAGTATTGTAGGTTCCGGTGGTCGGTGTACACCGTGACCGGAATGATTGTTCCTTCTAAATATAGTCTCCATTCTAGAAGGGACTGGATTATTGCTAATAATTCCTTATCGTGAGTATCGTAATTCCTTTCTGGAGGGGTGAAGCCCCTGGACATAAAGGCTATGGGGTGCATCCTATCATTGCTACCTTTCTGGCTCAGTATGGCTCCCATGGCGACGCCTGAGGCGTCCGTTTCTAGGTAGTACGGTTTTTCTGGGTCCGGGTGTATAAGGACCGGTTGTAAGCTAATTCTCCTTTTGATCTCGGTAAAGGCTTCTTCGTGATTTGCGGACCATTCCCACTTGGTATCCTTCCGCGTTAGTTTGGTAAGTGGTTTCGCTACCTTGCTAAAATCCTGGATAAATCTCCTGTAAAAGTTAGCGAATCCTAGGAAGGATTGTAGTTGTTTGACGGTAGCAGGTGGTTTCCACTCTTCTATCGCTTGAACCTTTTTCTTTTCCATGGAGATCCCTTCTGGCGAGACTACTATCCCGATAAAATCCGTGGTGGTAGTGTAAAAGTCGCACTTATGAGGCTTAAGGAAGAGATGATTGGCCCTTAGTCGGCGGAGGACTTCTCGGAGATGTTCGGTATGCTCTTCTATGTTGGAGGAAAAGACCACTATATCGTCCATGTACACCACCATTGTAACGTCAATAAGGTCATGGAAGATATGATTCATTAGCCGTTGGAATGTGGCTGGTCCGTTCCTGATTCCAAATGGCATTACTAGGTATTCGAAGAGGCCTTCCTTGGTTCTGAAGGCGGTTTTCCACTCATCCCCTTCCCTGATCCTGATATTGTTGAAACCCCACTGAATATCCATCTTAGAGAAGATTTTCGCCTCCTTGAACTTTTCTATAAGGTCCGCCTGGACGGGCATCGGAAATTGGTCCGGTTTGGTGATAGCGTTCAGCTTCCGGTAATCCACGACTAGCCGTAATCCACCATCTGCCTTCTTGACGTAGAAGCACGGGGCGGCTATACTGGAAGAGCTGGGTCTTATCTTCCCGTCTTTGAGCTCCTTATCCAAATATTCTTTGAGCGCCCTGGATTTGATGGGTGACATTGGATACGTTTTGGCTGGTTTCGGTAACTCGGCACCTTCCTGAAATTCTATGCTACAGTCGTATGGTCTGTGCTTTGGGAGCTCGCTAAACCCCTCTTCCTGGAAAAGATCTATGAAGTCGGTGATGCTTTCGGGTATCACCGGCTCGTCTTGAAGCTTCGCTTCCTTACCCTGGACCTCTTCTCGGTAGGTGATGCTTAGGTCGCCCCAGTCAATGATTGGTTTAGCATTTCGTAGCCAATCTCGTCCTAATATCAGTTCTGTGTCCCCTAGGGACAGTATGTAGAAGTCGCAATCGAGCGTTTTCCCTTCTACTTCTATTCTTAGAGTAGCCTTCTTTGTAATTGGCTCTTCCACTTCCTTTCCGTCGATGGCTATCACCTTCTTTGGGAAGCGAAGTGGTTCTGTTGTCACCCCCTTCTCTTCCGCGTAATCTACATCCATGAAATTCCTTGTAGATCCGGAGTCAATTAGGGTTTTTACTGGGTCCATGATTCCCTCCACCGCGATGTATATCATTGATTGGTTATCTGATTTCTTGAGGTAACATACATGCGGTGGAGTCTGTTTCTCGGGACGCCCGGACATGGCCGCCGGGTCCCTTACTCGTTTTCCGAGTCTGATGAGTATTCCGATGGTGTCTGGGCCGCCTTACCCTTGACAGTATCCTTGTTAGCATTCACGTCGTAAGTCCACTTGCCCTTGCAGTGTTTTATCATATGTCCCGGCTTCGCACATTTTAGACAGAGACCCTTATCTCGTTGTCGCTTCTTTTCTTCGTCAGGGATTTTGACTATACCCGAGGTAGAGGGTTTAGATACAGTGGCGGCTTTGCCACGGTCCGTATTGGGTGTATTGTGGCTATTCTGGTCCTGGCTTTCTTTCTTATGGCTATTCCGCGAGTTGGTAAAGACCATGTCGTCGGCCTTGCCTGCGAAGATTACCCAATTATCGAGTGTCCAGTTATCAGTACTAGAGCCGGAATAGATAGCCATCCTGGTTACTTCCGCTCGCACCTCTGGTTTCAATCCCTCTTTGAACTTATCTATGAGCGCTTCCTCGTTCCAATTGACTTCAAGGGCCAAGGTCCGGAAGTTGGTGGCGTAATCCTGAGCGCTTTTAGTTTGTTTGAGGTTTGATAATTCCCTGACAGCCTTTTCCTTCTTAACGGGATCTGCGAATGAATCGAGAAAGGCCTTTCTGAAGACTTGCCAATTTTGGAAGAACTCATGGTTCTCGTTTTGGAGAAACTTTTGGAGCAATGGTTGGGCCCATTCGTCGGCCTTCCCTTCTCCCATGTTCGTAAGCATGTTTCGGATCTTCCTGGTGTCATCAATGGCGAAGTCCTCGTAATCCGCAAAGTGGGCTTCCATTTTCGTGAGGAATGCTTCCGCTTCTCTCCCTTTCTTCCCGTTGAATTTGTCCGGTCGTCGGGACCTAGCTTCTTTGGGTATGGAAAGCCTTTTTGGGGCTGGACTTGTCCCCCGTTCGGAGGGTGAGGGTACTCGGAAGGTGCCTGCCCTGCGTGGGGTACTTTGCCTGTGTGGCGTGTGATCATGGACTATGCCCGTAGATTGAGCTTGCGGTACGCCTAGCTGGAACACATCCTCCCTTTCCCGTTCGGGTGTTCAGTGCTCCAGCTCAGAAGTTGTCCAACCTTGGCGTGCTTGTGTCCCATGTTGGGATCCTCGATCCTCTACCACTTGGAGTAGTTCCTCGATAGTGTCTAGCTTGATTCTCTGTGAATTGAGGACGGTGTTGATTGCTTTAAGCGAATCGTTTAGGGATTGTTCCTTGACCGTCGCTCCTACCTCCTTACGCACATGGTCTGTAGTCTCTTGTACCTTAGAAATACTGCTATTTATATTCTTAAGGACTAGGTCGAGCGCCCTATCCATGGCGACGAGGGTTCCAGTTTGGGTTGACATTTGCTGGAGCAGTCCCTGCGTGCTTGTAGCAATCTGTCCGGTACCCTTCTTCTATCCTTTTGAAACCGTTTTGGAGATTTGCCTCCCGTTGCGTCCCTTGCGTGTGGATTAATTCGGCGGTCTGGTACGTGGCCGTTATTCCTTGTGATAGGCCGGCTTGTAGTGTCTTAAGCCCTCTCCCTAAGGTGAGGATCATCTGTTGGACTGCTTCCGAATTGACAACTCGTGGCTGTTGAGTCGGAATTAGGGGCTGGGGAGGCTGCATTTCCGTGGCCGTGGCATCCTGGTCTGTCGGAACCCCTGCTGGGTCTCCTATTGGCGTTTGGGTCAGAAAGTCGGTGACCACCCGTGTCATGTCGTCTACTGCCAGGAGGGATTCGTCACCCTCCGTAGGAGGGGGTTCAAAAAGGAGACCTCCCGGCATGACATGACTGGGCTCGGGCCTTAGGGGCTCAATGTGCACAAAGGTTGGTGGGTCCAGTGGCGGTACCGTCGGGTCTAGTGGCGGTACCGTCCTAGATCTCACCGGGTCTGGTAGTAGTCCGTGTAGGGGTGGCGCCCCCTCCGCTCGGCTACTGGTTCTAGTTACTGGTTTACTCATGTTTGTTTTCTAATGTTCCACTGGTTGAGCAATAATCTTGCTTTATAATGTCGTGACCTGTTCTGGTCCCGTGGTTCTTGGCTCAAGGAGTGGTCGTTCTGTTCTGTGATACCTCTACGAGGTTCTAATGTCGTTTATAATGCTAAAGCTCTGTTTGTATTCGTGTATTCTAAGTGTGTTACAAGTCACTGTGGTGGACGAGATAAAGCAAGATGGGGCATCAGCTTGCTTTCGTTCCTCTTTATGTATTAGGTAGATCCACAGTCCGCAGTCCGCAGTCCGCAGCGATGACCAAATGTCACGTGTAGTGCGGCTTACATCATCCCTGCTGGGGTTTGCGCGGCTCTGAATCTTATATGAGCCGCGCGCTTAATCCTAGGGTCATGTGACATGCTTAGTCACCCCTGCTGGTTGGGCTGCATTACACAGGAGAGATATTGCAGCAGGGCTTGCGTAAGCCGCAGGGGTTACGTAATAACCACCGTAAGCGCTGAAGTCATGTGACGTGCTTAGTCTTTTAGAATGACTTCGGGTAAAAGGCGTTAAAATAGTAAAAAATAGGGGTCTTCCCTGGGTAGGTCACAACAATGCCCCTGGGAGGGGTCAAGATCATCCTGGGAAAGGATTGGCTTGAAGAAGCAAACCCCATCATCGGATGGAAGGATCTTTCCATCACCTACCAAGACGAAATCACAGGAAAGACAGCAATGGAGAAGACGGAAGACCCAGAGATCCCAAAGGAGTTCTTAGAGTATAAGGACCTCTTCCAAGAGGAAGGTTTCAGCGAGATGCCGGAACACCGGGTGTATGACTGCGCAATAAACTTTGTTGAAGGGGCTGAACTCCCCCAGCCAGCCAAAACCTACCCAATGTCCCCAGCGGAATCATGGGCACTCAAGGAATACCTGGACAAGGAATGAAAAGATGGAAAGATCAGACCGAGCTCATCCCCCATCGCATCACCATGATTTTATGTAAATAAAGCCGACGGAGGACTCAGACTGGTAGTGGATTACCAGAGACTGAACGGAATAACTAAGCCAGATCAGTTCCCCATGCCAATCCAGGCCGACCTCATTGAAGAACTGAAAGACGTGAAGATCTTCACTAGAATGGACATCCATTGGGGATTCAACAACATCTGCATTAAGGAAGGGGACAAATGGAAGACAGCCTTCCAAACAAAGGAGGAGTGTTCAAATATTTGGTGATGCCCTTCAGAGTAAAGAACGGACCGGCGACATTCCAGCAATTCATGAATGAGATCTTCCATGATATTATTGATGACTACATGGTAGTCTGCATGGATGATATCCTGATCTACTCCCAAACGGTGGAAGAACACACAAAGCACGTCAAAGAGGTATTATGCCGACTCCAAAAACAGCACCTTTTCTTAAAACCCCACAAGTGTAAGTTTTACACCACTCACACTAGCTTCATAGGCATTGTGTCGCAAGCTCAGAAGGAGCCCCTGACTTTTCCTTCTCACCATGGGCGCTTACCGCCTTCAGCTTCTGCTTTCCTGGCCTTAGACGCCGTTGTTCTCGGTCTCGTGGCTTGCCGGACTGACATGTGCTGCCTGATGGGCACCACTCATACCGATTGGCACTGCTGACGTGTACGCCGCTGTTCATGGCTGCGCGCTGACGCACTCTCGCCATTCTCTCATGTATGACTCAGCTCTAGACAGTAGTATATATACAGTTGTAGACAAGCCTGGTTTCCCCAGCTTGTTCTACCTTGCCACTCTCCTCTCGAGTATCCTAAGGGTTCCAGTCCCTTGTCACTCCTCCTCTCGAGTGCCTCTAAGTTGCAAGCCCCTATTGATCCCTTCTGATCACTCGCTCTCTCGCTACTCTGCCACTGGGATTCATCAAGTCCCTTGGCCTCTGCCTATTGCGCATATCTTGTGGCTGTCTCTCACCACTTGTCTTATCTCGTGGCATGTTCTCGCCACTTGTCAGAGCACTCTCGTCTCTTGGAGACCATCTCACATCTCATTGACATCGTCTATCTTGTGGCACACCTCGCCACCTTGACTTATCTCGTGGCTCGCTCCACCACTCATACCTGAAGGCCCTCTAGGGAGTATCAACACTCCAGTGCAGCTGCACTTTGCCCCTAGTCACCTGTCTCATGACTAGTCTCTCTTGTTTGCCCTTGACAGATAAGCGCCCTTCGCTGCTTACTCAATCACCAATCCGCGCCACCTCTCACCTCCGCTCAAGGGTCATGACACATTGTCATCACCCCAGACGGGATATCCATGGAAGAGGAAAAGGTAAAAGCAGTAGAAGAATGGAAGGAACCAACCACAATCAAACAGGTACAAGCCTTCCTTGGCTTTGCCAACTTCTACTGGAGATTTGTAAAAGACTTCAGCAAGATCGCTAAGCCACTAACAAACCTAACAAGGAAGGAAACGTCCTGGAGCTGGGGCCAGGAGGAGGCCAAAGCCTTTGCAGCAATCAAAAGGGAAATTTGTAAAGAGCCAGTGTTAATACACCCCGACCCTAGAAAGCCCTACTATATAGAGACTGACACATCAGGAGTTGCCCTAGGAGCTGTACTCAACCAGAAAGGGGAAGACAACAGGCTACACCCTATTGCCTTCCTTTCGGAAAGCTTCACTCCCCCACAGCAAAACTACAACACACATGACAAGGAACTACTTGCAATCATTAGAGGATTAGAGGATTGGAGATTGTTTCTGGAAGGAACTGAGACCCTGGTAACAGTATACACAGACCACCAAAATCTCCAGTTCTGGAACAAGGCCCAAGTCTGGAACAGGAGACACACCAGATGGCACATGACTCTAGCCTCCTTCAACTTTACTATCAAATATAGACCAGGCAAAATGTCCAACAAGCCAGACGCACTATCAAGAAGGCATGATCATAGCGATGAGACCACCCCACCACAAATCATGATCCTGGAAGAGAAGTTCATAGGGTTCAGGGCTGAGACTACTGTGGACCTTCTGGACAAAATTCAAGAAGCCCAGGGGGAGGACAAATCCTTAACGACCCTGATATCCAGCACGGAAGGAAAAGAATCCCTACCGCCATCAGTAAGGAAACAATTCAACAGATACCAGATTGAAGGAGGGATACTCCAATACAATGGATGGATATACGTCCTGGAGGACAAAGATATCTGCGAAAGGCTACTAAAAAACTACCATGACCACCCCATTGCCGGACACCAAGGAGAACAAAGGACTACGGAGCTCCTATCCAAAGAATACTTCCGGCCTGGAATGGTAACCCAGGTAAAAGGGTATGTAGGGTCCTGCAAAATCTGTGGAAGAGTAAAAGGGCATAAACAACCAAGTGAAACCAAGCCCCTACCAAACCCTGTAAAGCCATGGAGAGATATCACCTATGACTTTATTGTTAAACTACCAATATCCAACGGCTATGACAGCATCCTAACGGTAGTGGATCAGTACAGCAGACAGGTGCACTTCATCCCCTGCCGGGAATCCACCAACGCCGAGGAATTAGTGGATATCTTCATCAAGGAAGTATGGAAGCTGCATGGCACCCCTGCAAGAACAGTCTCAGACAGGGGCCCAACATTCAACAGCCAATTCCTGAGGGCTCTATACCAGAAACTACAGATCCAACCCCAGTTTTCCACTGCCTATCACCCTCAGACCAACGGACTAGCGGAACACACAAACCAGTGGGTGGAAGGTTTTCTAAGAACTTTCTGTAACTATCGACAAAATGATTGGTCAAGATGGTTACCAATAGCCGAGTTCTGCCACAACCAACACAAGAACTCTGCAACCGGCATATCCGCATTTGAGGTGGTATACAGAGAAAACCCCCAGTGGCTACCCACAGTGAATTACTACTGACCTAAGTTTAGGTGGGTAGTGCACCTAAGGTTGACCCACGGGTGGGTTGGCCACCTAAACACATCAGTTGTTATGTAACGCATACATCCTGAGATTCGAAGTCTTCACTAAGACTTTGAGTTAAATCCAACTTATCCGAACCTAACTTAGGTTAGATATTGGCTTAGATAAGATAAGGGGATTTTTCTGTATATTTCAGTATTTTTCCCGAGCCTAATCGATAAGGAAACAGTGGAGATATGGATCAGCCCCTATCTCCCCCTCATGTCGCACTTCCCC
>WSTG01000808.1:0-13653 GCA_019616325.1 Ceratobasidium sp. 394
TAATCACAGGGGCAATAGGCGTAACTCGCTCGTCCCGGATAGCGGTCTAAGGGGCTTCGGGTCCGAGGGGAAGCCTGGAAAACCGCTCTCGTCAAGCTTAGCGAGTGGGCACCCGGAGGTTTCGGTGGTATCGCCGCGTGAGTTGCAGCTTTTTAGAACCAAAATTATTCGTTGATTGATTATTTAGCGTGATAGATTCTCTACACGACTCTTGGAATAGTCCTAGTGAAGAACGAGCGGACGTCTATCTACGGCGACGGTTGAATACCAAACGTGACCAAAACGATTGATACTCACCTGGTGCCCGATTGGGAAGAATTCTTCTTTGCTATGTGAGTAAATGAAGCGAAATATACCTTGAGCTTCGTGAGGGAATGAATGCCAGGCACCAACCTCTCCCCCATGGCTCCGCTTGCTGATCGCATCACAAGCGAGAATAACAAATGCATGTAAACGCGTTCTGCCAGTTCTGACCAGTTCTGACCCAGGTCAGTCCAAGTTTTGTAACTTCATGGATTGTAGCGGCTAGCGAAGAACGTCGGTCTCAGTCCCATCCGGATGTGACGCGACGTTACGAATTCTAACGTCCTTGTCCAATCGCGCGTCGACGCAGCAGGACTGGAAGTTCTTTATAAAGTAACATAATATCATTTAATCAGAATACTATAAGATATCATTAATGTCACGAGAAAAAGTCATCAAAACCTAACACCGCCCAATGGCAAATTGAGTACCGAGAAGGTGGCCGTGTAGCTCTACCCGACCGAGTGGGAGTCGATGTGATATCCTCAAATCCGCCCAATGTGCATTAACACTGTCGAGTGTCAAGCCCTAACGGCTACAGAGAAGAATCCCGCATGCTTTCGAGGTATATCTGCCAGTAAAACCAATCACGGACTGTCCACTTCATGATAAAGTAACATATATGCGGGGTTATATTGCAGTCCAAGGTTGCAAGTCATCGGTACGCACCCGAAACGATGTCTCCCAGTCAGCTAACTCGCGTCCAGTACTATTCGGGTGCGTCTTCGGGCGCATCTGGAGCGGTGCGGCCACCGAAGTTACCAGCCGTCCCACGCCTAGCGGCCAGCTGACGCAACGTGACGGCAGTACCACGTACAAACAAGGTGAAGCACCCGTCACTTTACTCAAGCAATGTTCTCTGGCTACTATCGGGTTCGAGAATTTTGGTGTCGATTGCCCGAGGAGAGATCGGAGAGTGGGTGGAGTTCAAATCCTCCGAGTCACTCGGTTTTAAGTTTTGTCCTCTACCAAAAATATGAAAATGCGCGCAAAGATTTGACATTAGTCCCACCCTTGTATTAGCGCTGTTGAATATCGATTTTGCCAGGATTTAATCTTCCACTATGTTGTTTGGATGGCGTCGGTCATTCAGTACTTTGGAAAAGACGCGCATTATTCGTACAGGTTGAACCAGCTGACCCAGGCCCTCACGCCTGATAATCCCGACCAAATTGATCACGAATGTCGGGCAAGCCTCGGGTTAGTTGTATGAATCGATTTCCGATAACGTCGAATGCCTGGAATGCAATAATGCGAGCCCCGGGGCACTTATCGATACAAGAGCTTTGGGGGGTGTATTTTCCACGCTCCTCACATGAGAAGTACGTCACTGGACTATGGGAGAAGCCAAGTTTGCTGGTCAAGGAACCGGATATCGTTTGCGCCACCTCCACCTGAGCCCGATCGCTGACTCATCACGTTAAGCGCCCAAACCAGAAGTTCTTCTGACCACAGCGACAACTCGATAACCGCGATGTCACGAGCGCAGCACGCCAACCGAGGTAAAAGGCGGCTCACCTCGGGCACTACAGCCCAAGGACTCATGGTTGCCCCCGACAAACGATCAGCCTGGAAGCTCTCACTGGCCTGGAGGTGGCGTCCTCGGTCTTGAGAGGTTACCCTGTCCGAGCCCCTCGTTGTGAGTAAAACACAACTGCTTACTATTTGCTGAGCAAACCTGAAAAGTGAAGCTCACGTACGGTCGTGGCCCGCATTCCAAGCTTGCCGCGATTTGGTTCGCAACGTGTGACCGACTCGTTCGCTTTCTCCGGAGCCAAGTCGTTCCTGCTACTCATTCTCCGTTCTTGTGTCTGCCCTCGTTAACCTCCCGCGGCTCAGTTGTTTGCGGTTCCCTTGCGTGTCCTGCGTCGTGACTTGTCACAGGATCTCGAGATAGGCAAGCCATTCCTAACCCTGCTAGCTATCTCGTGTCGCTGATCCCGCTGCTCCCTATATCCACTAGCTCGGCGCTGTGAATAATGGGAAATTTAATCAGGGACAAGGACACATACCCGGCGCACTGTTGCCAAGAGAGGTTAGCCAAGAGCTGGAAATAATCATGGACCACAGGAGCAGGGTACGCGTAGGGGTTCTAAGATCGCCGAGGAATTGAGCACGCTGTTGTTCCTCTGGAGGATCACGGTAGCTATGGAGGATCAGGATATTCGGGTGAGTTTTATGTTAATCTTCTCTGCCAACCAGCCATGCGGTCGTTGATACGAATTTCCTATTTCCTGGTTGTCGTTGAACGCTTGTGGTTCATGATGAAATTTAAAGCGCCGGCTAGAGATCTAGAACCAAGGCCACTGTAGCTCATAGATCTATTAATCCGTATTTTAGCCAACCTTTTAGAGGGAAACCATGATGAGAAAAGCCTCATGTCAATCCAGCGGAAACTCCGGACAGCCATTTCTCTAGTTGCGAGATCTACGGCTTATTCCTAGGCCGAGGCTGGCGTGCGAGAATAACTAATTCACCCAAACGACCTCTATTGTAACTGGAAATCAGAACGACAATTTATCGAGAACGACAGTGCGGTGTACAGCCTCATACACGCGCTGGTCGTTTTGATGGGCGACGCAACCTTGCGCTTGACCACCACACCCCGTCCTCGATTCTTCGAACATTCGTCTTTCTGCTCGTCTCTCTGCAGGCACTTTTATTGATTCCACGGTCCTGTGCGCGTATCAACGCAATGAACCTCAACATTCGCCCGGGTGGATCATGGGCGCTAAACCAGGTGAGTGAGGCCAATAAACTGGGATTTCGCTCACGTCTATGTAAATAAGTCACAGACGACAATTGGTGGCATATATGGCGGTCTGTCATCGCAGGTATGGAGCTTCGACTAGAGCAACGCAGTTTGAGGAGAATGAATCTACGAGTTCTTAGACGGCGCTAACTTGGGAAGATGTACCAGAGGACGAGGATCCAGACACTCTCGATGAAATGCACGAGCAAGCCTGGTCCTACTTTGAAGAAGGAAATCTGGCGGCATCGGAAAATCTGAATTTACGAGTATTGGCGATACGCAAATGCAGGCTCGGCGACGAGCACGTCGATACCCTCCACAGTATGCACAATCTGGCGGCCACCTACTTCGAGCAAGGTCGGTTGACGGAGTCGGAGCATCTTGATCTGCAAGTGCTGTCGATTCGCAAACGCAAGCTCGGCGACGAGCACGTCGATACCCTTGACAGTATGTATAATGTGGCTCTCACCTACTACATGCAAGGTCGGTTGGTGGAGTCGGAGCAGCTTAATCTGCAAGAGCTGTCGATCCGCAAACTCAAGCTTGGCGACGAGCACATTGATACCCTCTGGAGTATGCACAATCTGGCAGCCACCTACAAAGAGCAAGGTCGGTTGACGGAGTCGGAGCAGCTTCATCTGCAAGTGCTGTCGATCCGCAAACGCAAGCTCGGCGATGAGCACGTCGATACCCTCCGCAGTATGCACAACCTGGCGGTCACCTACTCCGAGCAAGGTCGGTTGGCGGAGTCGGAGCAGCTTCATCTGCAAGTGCTGTCGATCCGCAAACGCAAGCTTGGCGATGAGCACGCCGATACCCTCGACAGTATGTACAGTCTGGCGGCCACCTACTCTGAGCAAGGTCGGTTGGCGGAGTCGGAGCATCTTGATCTGCAAGTACTGTGGATCCGCAAACGCAAGCTTGGCGACGAGCACGTCGATACCCTCCACAGTATGCACAATCTGGCGGTCACCTACTTCGAGCAAGATCGGTTGGCGGAGTCGGAGCAGCTTCATCTACAAGTTCTGTCGATCCGCAAACGCATCCTCGGCGACGAGCACGTCGATACCCTCCACAGTATGCACAATCTGGCGGTCACCTACTTCGAGCAAGGTCGATTGGCGAAATCGGAGCAACTTCATCTGCAAGTACTGTCCATCCGCAAACGCAAGCTTGGTGATGAGCACGCCGATACCCTCGACAGTATGCACAACCTAGCAGTTGTTAGGAACCGTGGCCAACGCGTAATAGCTGAGCGGGATCCTCTTAGAACAGTGTCAGTACGTGAGCCCGACCCCGACGCATTGCCTGGCCATATACTCAGCGATGTACGTTCTGTTGCCTCCCAGTAGCATATGTATTAAAACCTTCTAATATTTTGCAGGCGATTTTCCTCCAGCAATTCGTTGACCCCAACCTTGCACATCGCCACGAAACACCGTCACACATTACTGCGCAGACTGTAAGGATACTCCCACCCACCATAATCCCGGGGTACTAATCATATTATGTCCCCTAGTCGGTCTTGGATGCTTTTGGTTACTTGCTCCTCCATGGATGCATTGATCTAACTTTCCAGTTAGATCTTCCCCGTGATCCCGAGGCAGCTCTCTCAGGCGGTCGGTTTGGTGACGTGTGGTGTGGTAATCTCCACGATGGCACTCGAGTTGCGATCAAATGCTTGAGGCTGCACACGGTGGACGAGGTCAACTCGAAAGTCGTCAAGGTGAGGAGCTAGATTTCAATTAGGCACCAGCTCGTACCCACTTTCGTAGCACGCGGCACGAGAGCTTTACTTCTGGTCGAAACTCAAGCACCATAACGTACTCGAACTACTGGGGTTTGCTATATTCCAAGAGCAGTTGGCTATGATATCTCCTTGGATGGAGAATGGCACGCTAAATGACTATATTCGCAAGCACTCCGGCCTTGATCGTTGGTCACTTGTACGCACGGATCCTCAAGCAGGCAGACACACTTATTCATATCACATCAGTGCTTGCAGGTAGCTGAAGGCTTGGAGTACATTCATGGGGTTGGAATGGTGCGTTGTGTTCTGCTCACCCGCGAGGACATCTCAAAACGCCATGTGATAGGTGCACGGAGACTTGAAGGCCGTAAGTCAAGTGGACCGCAGTCCGATAATTCTTACCTCAGGCTGGGACCCAGAACAATATACTAGTCTCAGATGAAGGTATTGTCAAGCTCTCTGACTTCGGCAACTCGGTGATGGCGAACCACTCTCTTGCGTTCTCCGCTACCTGTATTGAGGGTGGTGGGACGGCTCGTTGGATGGTGAGCCACACCTCGCTGCAGCACATGCAGCGACCTAACTTCGATATGCGTGAAAGGCTCCCGAATTGATCAAGCGAGAAGATGGGGCTGCGGCCGATAGGAGCATGCCAGCCGACATATATGCATTTGGCATGGTAAGGCACTATCAATTTACAGTCACGACCTGCAGCTGACGTATGCAGACTCTGCTGGTCGGTACCAGGAAAGCTCTCTATGAATATTTACTGATAAGTTGGATAGGAGGTTGTGACCGGCCGTAAGCCTTACTCGGAATACAAGAGGGAGTCGGGAGCCACTTTGGCTGCCGTTCGGGGCAAACATCCCCGGCGACCGGATGAATTTTCAGCGGATGCTAGGCTTGGGGACGAGAGATGGAACTTGTTGGTTGCATGCTGGAATATGCAACCCGACAATCGTCCAACGGCTGGACTGGTAAAAATTGTGGTCAGTTAATGTTCGGATCAAGTCAGCGCGGAGCACCTAACCACATGCTCTCAACCCGTGTCCAGATGTCTAACCTGGTCTAAGCTCTCTTTGCACTCTGCACACCAGGCGTGGAGCGCCTAGTACTCGTCGTGAACAAAATTTTATGAACCCATCGCCCGTGATTGCCAAGAACCAACCGGACCCGCATGGGGACATGTCCCCGACCTCGTCGATATCCTCTCATCATATATATTGTCCACACGATGAAATATAAAGTCTTGAAGTGCGTAGGACGGCAGTCTTGCTTGCTGAGAAGATCTTTGTTATGATATCTCCAGCTTCGAGCGAGGGTCACCACTAGTCATAGACGCGTCTGGAGCCTGAGGCGCCTAATGAGTACACTCTCAAAAGCTGCTATAATAAGTCGCCAATTCAAACTGCACAGCATACACGCGGTTGCAGTGCCTTGATGAGCCAAATCCGCCAAATGCCACGCCTCGTACTCGGCCACACCTCTCTCGTCCCATCCCCCTAACTCTGATCTCAGCAACATTTTATATCACTCACAGACCACCGAAGCACTTACGTGGATAGTTTACCGCTACCAGAGGCGAAATATGGCTGCTTTAGAACTGTCAAACAAGGTACCGCCCCTGTACCAATCTAGGAGACTGTTAACATGATTCTGACGCGTTATGCCGACCTCAACAGCGCTGGAGATCTCCCGAGTCCTTCGAAGATACACCAAACCAGGCTAAACGAATCAGGCTACGTAGTGAAAACGCCGACGAGATACTCCAAATGAAGCGCCAGGCAGAGGAATATGAATCACAGGGAAGATGGAGGCAGGCGGCCGAGCTGAAACTTCGGATATCGCAGAAAACCTTGGGAGACAACCACCCAGATACTTTCAAGGCGATGTATCTCCTTGCAAATGCCTTTGCCCAACAAGGTTTGCTTCGAATTGCCGCAACCCTCCAATCCCAGGCATTGAGCAGGCAGAAGACTGTACTTGGAAACGACCATCTGGATACGGTTCAGGGAATGCACGACCTTGCCAGTACTTACCTCGAGCAACGTCGATTCCAGGAGGCCGAAAGTCTCGAGTCGCAAGTTCTCTCTATACGTAGGCGCTTACTTGGCGAAACAAGCGCTGAAACACTATGGGCCATGTACCACCTCGCCATGATCTACCACGAACAAGGTCGATTAGAGGAGGCTCGGAGATTGGACAAACGGGTTCAAAATTCGGGACAGAGGCATTTACCGCCTTCGATCTATACAACTCTCGAGCAAAACAAACCCGAACCCTCTGAGCTAGAGCAGCTTGCCATGGTCGCATTGGCGCGGGCACTCCGCGATTTGGTGCCACAAGAGTCGAAAGTTGAAGCATCTCTGTCGGGTAGCGAAGGATCTCAAATAGATATTTCTGGCGGCTCCACAGACGTTATCGTAAGTAGAACTCCCAAATTCATCGAACGGGTTCTTAAGCCTACCATTTAGCGGCGTTCCGAAGTCGGGTGCGGGACTCTAGAGCCCATGGTAAGTATGAACCTCGTGCTGACGGGCGGATAAAAGCTTAAATATTGTCTTCCCGTAATTACAGGGGTACGAATACCGTATCTCAACCAAAACGGTAGGGACATAAATATTTTAGCGCTGCATTTGAGGTACACTGATACAATTTTACACATTCCCTAGCCCATGGAAGATGTGTTCAGGCTTCTAGTCAACAACTGTTGCTCAGATCTCACCGACAAGATAGATCCAACTCAATGTCCCACCGCCCCGTACGCGGGCGGCCGTTTCGGGGATGTATGGTGTGGGGTGTTTGAAGATCAAACTCGGATAGTGATCAAGTGCCTGCGGTTGCATACCGGCTCGGACGCTAGCGTAAAAAACGTTAAAGTAGGTTTCTTGTTGCAGCCGAGTGGCTTGCTGTTGCTGATTGTGGACAGCGTGCTGCTCGAGAGTTGTACTACTGGTCCAAGGCAAAGCACAAAAACGTCCTGGAGCTGACTGGCATCGCTATCTTTCGGGGCCGGCTGGCAATGATATCTCCCTGGATGGTGAACGGAACGTTGTACACATATATACACAAGTATCTGGATGCGAATCGCTGGCAATTGGTGCGTCGTATTTGGTGAACTAGCAAAAGTCGATTTGTCTAATTGTTTCATAGTGTGAACAAGTCGCAGAAGGACTAGCATATATCCACGAAATCGGGATGGTACGTGTGGCAGCGAACTCGACGTATTATTGTGACTCTTACTGAGAGAATGCGTAAGGTACACGGTGATCTCAAAGCTGTGAGTTTAGGCAGATTAGAGCCGGTAGTATCATTTCACACCCTGTCAGGTCAACGTCCTCGTTTCGGATGAGGGAACCGCGAAACTCAGTGATTTTGGAAACTCCATTTTATCGGATCACTCACTTGCATTCACCGATACTACGAACGTGGGAGGCGGCACCGCCCGTTGGATGGTAGGTAGCATTTGAACGTATCTACAAGTGAAGTCTCTGACGTCTTTCACAAAGGCCCCCGAACTTCTGCGCGAGGAAGATGACGATGGGGATGTTGCTAATCGCAGCATGCCCGCAGACGTTTATGCTCTTGGAATGGTATGTACAACTTATGTTTTTCTAAACGTATAGTTATTGACATAACACCTTGTGTAGACAATCCTAGTACGTCGCTGATTCACCCTCGGGAAGCTTAACTATACACAATTACCGTTGGTGTTCTAGGAAGTCCTCACGGGTCAACCGCCCTATGCAGAGCGCAAATCAGACCCTTGGGTTACTCAAGCAGTGGTTGAAGGGGTCCTGCCTCAGCGACCTGTTCAGTTGGCGAGCACAAGTAGATTTGGGGACGGGCGATGGGCGATGCTGGTGGAATGTTGGCGTATGCAACCGAATTTGCGGCCGACAGCGAAGGAAGTTAGAGATAGGGTAAGCACAAGACCAAGATTGAATCTGTGGGGCTCGAGAGCTGAGGGCGAGTACAGATGCCCGCACTTGCTTAACCGGAATGGCCTCAAGCGGCTTCGAGGGAAGAACGCCTGTAAACGTTTGTGTATACCTGGGTCGTTGGTAGACTTTTGAAAGGTTCTACCTGTTGAATTTTGCCAATTTTGGGCTCTATAGTTCTTGATGATTTCAGCTATGATAAATATTAGCTAGCGATAAAGCCCTTGAACGGCAAGGGGTAAGAGGATGAGCGATAAGGTAGAAACTTGGCGATTAAAACCATGGTTTTTAACTAGGCAGCTAAAGAAGAGGGGCATGTAACAATGAGATGGGAGGTGGATCTAGTCAACAGTCAGCCCAGCCACTCGCCACAACCCCTGACTTGCCGCTGACTCATTCACTCAAGCGCCGAAACTAACTTGTCATCCTCTCAACCACAACACCACCAAGATGATGCACGGTGCGCCAAACCGGATGGGCCTCGGGCTGCGTGCGCCAATGCCAAACTACCAACAGCCACCAGTCCAGTCGAATCCAGGAATAGGAGGAGCAGGTGGGCCGATGCTCAAAGCCACGACGTTGTTTGTTGGGTCGATCTCGCCTGGCATCTCGGATACGTTTTTGACTTCGTTGTTTGCGGTGAGTCGTATTATGGATATACTAGTGGAGGATAGCTGCTGATGGATGGAACGCGGAAAGGCATGTGGGCCTTTACGCAGCTTCAAGCGCTTGCAAACGCCTGCTGGAAAGCCTCAGGCGTTTGGATTTGCAGAGTTTGAGGAACCAGATGCTGTTTCTCGTGCGCTTCAGCTGCTAGATGGTCGTCTGTTGCCGTCGCTGGAAGGTGGTCCGCCCAAGAAACTTTCGGTGGGTGGTCCTGTCGTTTATTTCTGGTTTTTGTTATGGGCTGATGAATAATTTTGTTCGTGTGCAGGTCAAAGCGGACCAAAAGACGCAGGGGTTTTTGAAAGCATATGAAGAGCAGCGAATGCAGTCCTCGGTGCGCCTCGTTACTTCTTAATCCTCTCCTTTCCACCCGTCGTAATTTTTATCGCTCACATTCGATTCTTGACCAGGACGACGAAGTAGCAAAAATGACCTCTGAAACCCTCATCGGCTCGCTCATCGCAGCCCTCACCGACCCATCTGCTCTCCCCGCCGACCAGCCTGGAAGCAAAACCGAGGACATCATCATCCCTCCCCACCTGCAAGACCTACAAGAGCAGGACTTGCCAGAGGAACAGCGTGGACTGGTGTTGAGCGAGATTTCGTTGTTCCGTGAGCGGAGTGCGCGAAGGGATCGGCCACCCCAGGTTGCGCCACCTCGACAGCCGGCTGGTGGGAGGGTGTGGGGACAGCCTGGTCCGGACGCGGGAAGGGAGAGGGAGAGGGAACGGGAGAGGGAGCGTGAGAGGGAGAAGGAGCGAGAAAAGGAGAGGGAGAACCAAAAGGCTGGCGAGAGCCATGGGTTGGCGAATAAACCGGTTGGATTCGTGAAGGAGACGAACGCACCGTCGACGGCTGCCCCCGCCAAGACTGACGAGGAGCGGGAGCGTGAGAGGTTGGAAGCGAGGAGACGGGAAGAGGACAATTCGTTCCGCGATGTGCGTTCTAGTCATTCTCTGCTTGATTTGTTTCCGACTGATGGATCTTGTGATGCAGCGGGAGCGACGATACGAACCTCGTGAACGCCAGCGCATCGCAGCTATCGAGCGTACGATGCAGCGTGAGCGTGGTCTTGCGCGTGCCGAGGAGAAAGACCGACAAGAGCTTCGTCAACGGCTGGCCGAGTGGGACGATGACCAGTCGGACGAGCCGTTCTACGTTGATCGGTAGGCGCATCTTATTCCGGTTAATTCTCTATTCTCATCTTGTTGCTTCCTAGTGCCCGCTTCCGCCAGACTCGTGCTCGATTCCTCGCCACTGAGACCGCCGCAGATGATGCATCACGCGCACTCGAAGCACGCCAGGCAGAGCATCTTCGCCTCGAGTCTGAAGCATTCCTCGCTCGGCAAATGGACGAGCTCCGTGCCCTCGCCGAAGAACAGCGCAAGGCCGGCTTGCTCCTTGACGACGGTGCGCCCGTGCGACTTGCCATTTCCGCCGTCGAAAAGGAAAAGGAGGAAAAGAAAGAGGTGGTCGAGGTGAAGAAGCCTGTAGTTCAGGCGCCGGCGGTGTTTGGAACCGAGGAAGAGGAAGAATTGGGCGCGAGGCGCAGGAGGGGTCAACTTGTCAAGTTGGACTTCGAGGCGGCGGAGAGGGAGAGGATTGTGGAACGGTTGACCAAGGTGCGGGATGCGGTGCCGAAGAGTACCGAGGCGTTGTGGAAGGCCAAGGTCAAGTGGGATGCTCTGAGCGAGGTGAGAACATTTTACTTTAATTTTGCAGCCGTGTACTGATCATATGGGTTTAGACTGTTATTCAAAACAAGATCCTCCCACTGGCAAAAAAGAAACTCGTCGAATATCTTGGCGAGCTCGACGACGACGATATGGTTGTCTTTATCGTCGACCACGTCCGGTCGCGCAAGCCACCTCAAGAGCTCGTCGAGGCGCTTGAACCGGTCAGTTTTTTCCGTGCCTGCAGCACGATGACGTCAGCTTAATTTGTACAATAGGTCTTGGTCGAGGAAGCGACGGATTTGGTACTCGCGATTTGGCGCCAGGTCGTGTTCGAGAGCGGGACGTACGGAGAAGGATTGGAGAGCGGGTCGAATTTTGTAGATCAAGAGGGACCGATGGTTCCGGCGTGAGGAGCAGTGAGTGCGGATTCGCGTTTTGCCAAATTTCACAAGCAGAGCGAGGCAAGGTCGATAGTCTAGGCCATTCTGTGGATAACGGGTGCGTTTCTGCTCGGTCTCGACTTGGTCCGTTGTTTGTGTGTATACTTGATCTGTTAGGTCGTCGTCCTCTGCGATGCCGCGAGAATATGGTGTATTTGATCTTGGTCTTTTTAATGTGAGTAACCTATCGATATTGTGTTGTCTGATGCCTGCGGCTGGCGGTTACGGGGATTGGAAGAGGTGAGTGATGAGTGTTTGAATGTTTTAGGCGAGGTTCGCTTCGGGTCTTGGAGTGTATCAGCTGGTGTGTCCGGCGGGATGTGAATTAATACAAGAAATCGGATTGAGACTGTAAACGGTATCTATCGGTACAAGACGGCCGCAATGGCGTGGATTGAATCGGCGTGAAAATATCGTAAATAAAGGTCGTTATGCGATGACGCAGCAAGAGTTTTGCTGCATCGAGACTATGAGCGATTGGCCGACACAGAGTAGGAGAACGCACCCTCTTCGCGGTCTTGTAAAACATCTTGCTCTGGCTGCTCAGATTGTTCGAACGATCCACCAAATCGTCGAGCTTTTCGCCACGCTCGAGCACCGCCTCGATGGTCTTGTGCTATACTCGGGCATCAGCACCTCTACCCATCCAACTCGCACACTAGACTTACCAGCACGATCTTGGTCTCATCCAACTCTTGTTGTACCTTCATAATCGCGTCTGCCTGCTTCGGGTCCTGGTACTTGGCCACATACGTCTGCGCTTGAGGGAAGGAGATTGACGAAGGGTTCGAGTATGACGAGGTGGGTACGGTCGTCGCGAATTCGTCAAGCGCTTTGGCAAGGAGCGAAAACGCCGGTCGGACAGGGTACTCTTCGTCCGAAATCAACACGCCTAGTCATTCACCATTAGCTCCAGTTGGAGATAATAAACAAGACGAATCGTACCAACGAGATTCTCCGCCCCGCCCCTATTATACACATGAAACGTGTACGACTTTTCCTGGATACTCTGTCTCTGCCCCGCTGGCGTTCGTTCAGCGACTGCACCAGAGAAAAACGCCATGAATTCCGCGACGGAGCCTTTTTGGTAAAAAGAAAAAGTCGAGAGGTCTGAAGCGGTTACGAGTGATGCTGCTTTGCCGCTGTTGACTTGAAGGATTGTCAAGCTGAAGAGACGCATGTTGGGCTGGTGAGTGGATGACTGTGGTGGAGGGATGAAGGTGATGATATGAGGTGGTAGCGCCGGAAGCGCCGAGAGCACAGCCTTCAGGGGCGGACCCATTAAAGCTTGGTGGTCCTAGCTTGACTTCATGCTCCGCAGAGTCTCCCTCTCGCTAGGACTCCATAGCCGATGTATGACCAAGACCTGTTGATTCATGTGCACGGTCTGTGAATATTATGACTAAAACTAGTTTCTGCTCCCATTTTTGTCGGCTCTATATCGCCAGTATTCGCTTCAGGAGTGTTCGCGATCAACTATTCCTGCTTGTCTACTGCAGCTTGCCGGCTAATGACTCTACGATGATGGTTTTTACTCGCTGAATACTAGAACTAGGCCTTTGATTGATTCAGACTACAAATCTGGCTCTGCGATGGGCTCGTATCGGACTGGTAGGCCATCTTGCCCCTCTTGCATGACAGCTCGAGCTCGTCCCAGCTTCTCATCCACATCCTGGAGCGAAAACCCGGATTCGGTCTGCACTATCCAATTCATTGTTTCTTTGATAAACTCGAGCTCCTCTCGTTTTTCTAGTCCTAGCCGATCCAGCACAAGGTTGGCTTGGGCGGTCGTGATCTGTGTAGGATCGATAGTACCTTGGGTGTGTGTTTAGGAGGAAATCGTGGGCTTACATATCTTTGAAGTACTTCGACTTGAGCCTTGGCTTCCAGCGTGCCTCCCGCTTCTACGGTCTCTGCACGCTCAGAGTCTTTGAACATTGTGTCAAGCATGTCCCAGTATATTCGGTCTTTATTTTCCGAAGGTATTCCAGCCTCCGCGATTATGCTTTATGAATCAGTTTACACCAAGAGCGAAGGATGTAAATACAGCTCACCCAGACGAGTTGTAGACTGCAAATCCCATCGAATCGTCTTCGTTCCAGTACATCGTAACTTTGATATCGGA
>WSTG01000809.1:0-13649 GCA_019616325.1 Ceratobasidium sp. 394
AGGCGTCTCTGCGGCATCCAGCTGAATTTCATGCTTGTTACAGTATCTCGGTTGTAGAGGACAAACAGTACCATGTCGGCCTTGCATTGGAGCGTATCGTCCCTCCATGGGTGAGTCGTACAACAGGACGAGCCGGCGTAAATTGACTTGTGGTTTGACTAGATCGCGTTGAGTAACTTCCCGGAGAAGCAGGCGTGGGCGTTCAAGAGTGTTTACTAAGCACATCTCGAGTACATAACTACCAATGCCAATGTTGAATTGCCTTGATGTAAAATGATTGTTGTGAGTCCGTGCTTGGAAACCAACCGCAAGGTTTGCCCGCCTTGGTCACGACACCAGGAAATACTAACTACATATGCCACCCCGAGCGAGAACTTCATTGAACCACACCGCCTATATGATATGACGGTTACATTCTGATATCTTCGTCTGTCACTGCCAACCACTGCGACGATCCGATGTCTCATGAATGAGTGTCAATTAAATTCGGTGCCCACTAGCGTGACATTGCATGTGATGCAAAGAACGCCGTACAGCCCATTTCAATATCTTGAGGCGTGTGGGTCATCGCTCAAGGTGGCAACCGTATCGGTTCAGTAATGAGATATTTAGCCAGAGAAGGTGGTCACCATATACACTACCTCCTCGCCTGTGGGCATTAGGATTAACACCACATCATGCATTCAATATTACTCCAAACGGCGCATTTAATAACCTTTGCACCAGCCCGGTGACGTTAAGGTTGACGATCCAACCTGTGCACGGGCCGATAATTTCGGGGTAGTCGGGACCTGTGAATCAAGTTTGGGGCGCTATTCCTAATGCGGCATATCTTTTAGACAAAATATATTCATTATTATGAACAATGCACCTAACGAAATGCAACGTAATTAAAGTAGTATACGAGAACAATCCATGTTTCAGCCAGGGCCACTAAATGAGAGGCGAGTTTGGTCATGTTAGCTCCTGATCAAATAATTTGTCAGCAGCGATTGTTTTCTTCTGCTGCTTGCGACGACCACGACGATCTAGAACATCAAGAACCCAGTTGGCCGAGTCTTCTTGAAGAATGTGGCACCATCTGCCATACGCTGGCTTAATGGGCTTAACGATAACCGAAGTCCAAGTCTGGAGCTTTGACGAACTGCTGATCAAGCCACCTGGTGCTCGACTCTAGTCGTCTCTCCAACTATGTCATATCTTGGAAGCTATCTACTGTTTCTAAAGTTGCCTCATCGCACTCATAACGAATTCCGATATCAAATTCCATTGCAATCTAAGCAAGACGAACGAGCATGTATGAAGCACGAAGTCTGTGATACACGCCAAATTGTATACCCCAGCCGATTTATCTATCCTAGTAGCTGGAGTTGGGGAAGTTACTTCCCAATGTACAGGTGACCAAGGTTGTTGAGAGTTCCGTTGGCGTTGAGCAAGTCTATTAGTCACTCGGGTAAGTGTCCATTTTTCCTTCAGAGTCCGGGCGCACTCACTGTAGTGGGAGCCAGTCTCTTGTCTCTGATTGGAGCAATGGTATCATGTTAGAAATGATAGCTGCAAGAAAACAAGAGTTACTCACGAAGAATGCGAACCACGAGTACTTTTCAACCCAGTCGAGAGTGTCCAGGTAATTGATGGTCGCGTTCAAGAAGTTAGCAACAACTAATTCGACGCTATCAGCAATGCCTCCAGGTTCAGCAAGGAAAATATTACCAGCGTTATCCGTGGATGTCTCTGCGAACTCCGTAATCCAGATGGGGTACCCAGCAAACTCGCTGTGGATAGACCAAATATAGTCGTAGAACCCGCCAACGCCTGAACCGTACCAGTGGATCGGGATGAAATCGATCGTGCATCCGGTGCAGGCCTTGAGAAAGTCCGAGAGCCATTGACGGCCGCTCGGCGCGCTCGTTACAGCCGGCGCGCCGAGACGGATCCCAGACGCGTGCAAGGGCTGAATGTACTGCTTCCAGAGTGAGGCAGCCTCGGCCGCGGGGATGTTTGACTGGTCTGGCCAGTCCGGCTCGTTGAACGCCTGTTGAAATTAACCTGTGAGTGTTCTATAACCCAAACTCGTTGGATAATGTACTTACGAGGATAGTTTTAGCCCCTTGCGCCTTGACAAGCGACGCAAAGTTGGCGATACCGTCTCGACCCCATTGCATCGGGATATACGTTAAGTGGGAGCTAGCCGTCTTGAGATAGTCTGGGGGCGACTGGCCCCAGTTGTACGCCCAGGTGAGTGCCGTGCCGGTCTGGTTCGCGAGCTTGATGTCGCCTGGGTTGTCGCCTTCGGCGAAGCAAAGTCCACGCTTCGGGTTGGCAGCGCCGAGGACGTGGGAGGCTGCCACGAAGGCGCCGACGATAGCGAGTGAGATCGTGCGGGTGAAAGCCATGGATAGATAGGATAAATGCTCGAGAACGGGGAACATGTCGGTAGGAAAAGGCGCCGCCTCATGGTATTATGCGTTTTCGACACCCCTTGGTTATCGCTACCGCTTGGAAACGGAATGTTCTACAAGTATGTCGGTTCTGTGGGCTACTCTGCCGACGACACCGTCGTAAATTGGCCGACCGTACCATGCGGGAGCGCCTTTCAGGAATTTCTCGTAGCCTGCTCTGCTATGCCGAAAATACCCCATTCTTGAACACGGGGTGTTCGATACTCTATTCCTAATTATGTGTAGTCATTTCGGCCCCTGCAACTCAACCCCGAGACCTCAGCAATCAAGCACTTAGCGGACAACCACGCTCAGTTCCTGGTCTGTGAGTAGTTTCCAGAAGTGATTGGTCAAGATCAGGTTCTCGATTTGCACGGTGCTGGCACATCACGCGGGAACAGCGCGTGATGGTACTTCGCCCTCGCTTGGCCACGCGTATATGGTCCGAGATGTCCGACGAGCGGCCTGGCCGGGAGGCTCTGTGAGTGGTGATCACTAACACCGTGGACTTTAGGACAGATCACGTATATAAGTGAGAGGTCGCTAAGCACTCCGTCTCATCATCGTTTGTTTCTTACTAGCTTTCAATTCAAGATGATGCAGTCTGCGCTGGCTTCTCTCTTTGTTGCCCTCGTCGCCTCTGGCAGCGCCAACGCATGGTTCCGCGTTGCGTGCACTGACCCGTTGGTGCAAGGCGAGCTTGAAGTGTCTTGCTTCTAATATTAAACTAATTCTTGATGACTTCTAGAGCGCGTCGATCCCGTCATCTCGCCCACGAAGACTCCTTCTCAGCACGTCCACGTGACTACTCTTCCACATTGCGCTATATGCCGCTTGCTAACCTATCTCACCTCCCCCGCCTAGACTGTTCACGGTGCTAGCAGTACGTCCTAAGCCACATTTTCTCATTATATGCGCTGATACTATATTGTGATAGACTTCCGCGCCAACGCCACATTCGATTCCCTCCGCGCCTCTTCCTGCACGTCGTGCTTGGTAACTCAGGTATGAGAATATATGATCTCAAGCTTTGCAAGCGAATATAACGTATATAACTACTAGGATCTCTCTAACTATTGTATGTCGAAAATGTAGGGATTGTATGCGCTAGCTGACACTCTTCAAACATCAAGGGTTCCCCAAGTTGTACTTCCGTGACCCTAAGACTAAGCTCTTCGAGCCGGTCGGCAATGGCGGTGTGTCCGAATTTGCCGTTACATTTATTGACCTAAACTTATCACTTATTGATAGGTTTGCTGGTTTATTACCAGAACCGTGGTGACGGCGATGTTCGAAACGGTGGCAAGGGCTTGAAGGCGTTCCCTCCTGGTTTCAAGATGATCACCGGAAACCCCACGGCTCGTTCCAAGAAGTGAGTGGTCTATCAGAATGCCATATTTTCTTTGATATAACCAAATTACAGGTACCCTGAGGGCCAGGGCTCCCAAGCTGAGCTGCGTGAGCGTGCTGTGCAGTGGTCGTGCCTGCGTTACGGAACTTCGAACCCTGGTTATGATGGCAAGTGCTTCGCGGCATTCGTTGGCTACAGATGCTGATCAATTTTGGGCCTGCTAGGTCATGGTTTCCCGACCACCGACTGCGAGGCTGGCCTTAATTCGCGCTTGCATATGCCTGCGTGCTGGGATGGCAAGGTAATGCACATTACCACCCTTTCATTTCGCGCGACAGATCTGATGGATTTCCCTAGAACGTTGACTCTGCTGATCATATATCCCACACTGCTTATCTATCGGGATTGGATAACGGTAGCTGCCCGTCGACTCACCCCGTCTATCTCATGAAACTCTTCTATGAGGCATGTATATGCGTAACACACAAATACGGATCCCATTGAGCTTATATTAATTGATCAGATCACCTGGAACGTTCACGACTTTGCTTCTCGCTGGACGGCCGCCGACGGCTGGCCATTCGTCTACGCTACTGGGTACGGCCTCCTCCGTACCTCAACCCAAGTAACTAACCTCCTTTGTTCGATTCCGTTAGTGACCCGACGGGCTACTCGTGGCACGGCGATTTCCAGAACGGCTGGGACACCACTGCGCTCCAGAACGCCATCGACAAGTGCAACAACCCCAACGATCAGACCAACAACGGTGTCACTGAGGCTTGCATGTTCCTCACTGTCGCCCCCGCTGCCACCCAGAACAAGTGCAAGATCGCCCCCGAGGTCAAGGAGACTATTGACGGGAAGTTGACCAGGCTCCCTGGGTAAGTTGTGATTTTCAGGCTAGTCCAGTTCTGAATACTTACGCCATGCGTTAATCTCTAGATGCAACCCTATCCAGGCCGGTCCGGGTGATGCTACTCTCTATTCAGACGCCAACTGCCCCTTGTAGTCTCCCTTTTGGGAGAGGGTTAACGAGTTCAGTAATGCTGATTTCGACATTCTGGACCTCCTGTTGAACAAGGTGTTTCATGTATAATCTGCATCTCGAAATCAACTTAGATTTTTCTCTTCTGGATTATCGTCTGAGCCCTTCAACGAGCTAACGCAACGTTCGGAAATGCCATGATAAACAGACGAAGTCAAGGGTTCCTGGACTGATGACCTCGCCATCTCGAATACCAGCGGGAGTCCCCGCTCCCTCCTTGCCCGGCTGCCATCCGCCATGGAGCTGCGACGCATAAATTAGCCACCTTCATCGAACGGAAATTTCAGTTCGAGACCAAGTCCGGAGTAACAGGTGTGTCGGATTTGCTCTTGAGGCGCTGAAATCGGGGCTTTACCGCAAGACTGCGCCCGCAGATACCTCACAATATGGTTTGGTCCTTGGTAGTTTAAGGATGTGAATGGTATCGGCAAGCAAGACCTAGGAGGTGATGAGATGTTATGACGAGAGGTAGGGAGGTGTAAACAAGTGAGCTATTATTCGCATAGGATGGCGAGGGATCCAATGATTGCAGGAATCAACCTTCACTGTAGGGAGACGAAGTATGGCTTGCAACTTTAGTTGACAATTGTAGCTTCAGGCATCCGGAAAATATGTAAGCAACCCAAAATAACTTCGAAAAGATGTGAGGGGATACAGATAGATGAGCGGAGGAACGGAACAATCAGCGATCGACACATCCGACAACAGAACCGTGTCCAAGCGCCCAGCGCTACGCATTACCACGCAGCCGAAGAACGATGTGCACAGTCGAGCCCCTCTGAATACTGTAATAGGAGAGCTTTTGTTTGTCCTCAAGGGTTTTACCTGAAAATATTAGTCGCTGCTGCTCAGCTGGGGCCTTCAACTGTTGTTGTATCTTCTGCTTTAGAGATATAACGGAGTCGGACGGTTCAACCTGTACTACAAGCGTATGCCCTATGAGGGTCTTGCAGAAAACTTTCACCCCAATCAGCCATGGTTACGTGTATAAAGTGGTGGCACTCACTTTGCATACTAGTGGCGGATGCCACACGACTAGTGGATTCGGTATTACGGGCCGATCCAAGATTATTGGTCGATGATCCGTCGCTCGAAGTGGTAGCCCCGGTTTCCGGTACTCGGACCATCACTCGTGTCAAGCCAGGCAAGAGGTCGCCCCACAGGTCCTCTTTGATCTGGATCTCGCCGTCGAACTCTGGAAAGTTTGCGCATAGCATAATTCGCTTGGTTGGTATGGACTCGAGGGCTTCAAATGCTGCTTGTATCGAGGCAATCGTTTGCTATTACTCCTATGAATGCTAGATCCCTCTGAACATGCCCCGCGACTATACTCACGGCATAATCCGGATTGCGCCGGATGGCCACTTGGTGGTCGTTGAATTGGGCTACGATGAAAGGCAAAGTCCCACCTGGGGCGTTGTGTGGGCCTTGGTTATTCGACATAGTAATGGGGCAGATTTTGATCAAGCGGAGTTGGGATGGCGTGGTGGTTAGAGAATCCACGTGTTGCGACAACAAGGGACTTCCTCCAGGCACAATGATGTGCTTGTTTACACTTGTTGTTATGCTTACGCGTTTGAAGTTTGGGAGCGTGACCATCCTTATGTACGATCACTAACGCTACTTGGGCGATTAAGTTAATTGGTTCGGTTCTATGCTCTACTTGGACGGAGAGCGATAAATGTGATGCAGGAAATGGTATACTGACTGGTGCCATTATTATCGCTACTATTCAAGGATTTAATATTATTTTACCTCCATTTCACCCTACTCTAGGATAGGGAACACGCTTTGACGTTTCGCGTTTCCCGCATGTACCCCGGCTATTCTGCATCAAATCTCAGAACCCTTGTTTGCTCTAGCTTGCGCGTTCCCTCACGGCCCGAGCTCGTTCTTCACGATGCCTCGAAATAGCATATACGCCCGGATTGTAATATCTGGAGCTGCTTGAGGTAGGAAACGTAGCGCTAGATATTCATGGCGCTGTAGATCTAAGCGCCAGTACTTGTACCATCAATCGGGTGACCATTTGTCAGTAAGATTGAAGGCGCTATATGATATTGACGTGATAAGAGAGCATCGTGCTTTAGTATGCAACCCGGGCGACACCAGCGTATCGTCAATGTGCCCGGTCTCCTTATCGAATCTAGTTAGCAGGAGTTATACTCGCATAAGAAGGGTTGAACCCAGCCGGTGTATCGTAGACGAAGCTGCTAGGCCAATCATATCCCGGGGGGGGGGGCTGTAGGGCCATTGGCTGGTGCTAGGAGTGCGTTAAAACCGGAATCCTCACGAATGTAGTAATGGTGCTCACTAAACTTCTCAGAACAAGCATGATATCTCGCAGTTTACTCCATGGTCGAGGTTTTCGTTTTGGCAGGTGCCAGTGTTGACGTGAGCGAGAGGATCGGAGCTGAAAATTGGAAAGCGACCGTTGAACAGGGACGTCGAATATAGGGACCGGAGGGAGTAAACAGATCACGGGTTTGCCTCCCGAAAAGCGGGGCAAGATGCGAGGATGATCCCGGAACCTCATATATTCCCCCGTTGCGGCCGTCCTAGCTAGGCTGGGGAACGGGTTACTAGTCTATGTTTGGCATCGTTTAATGGCGATCTTTAGTACAAAGGGCAGACACGATGCAACCCCCGCTAGGTCTATTTTGTTAGATTATTACAGAAGATGCAAAGTATGATCCCTCTGGATGCAGTAATCGCTCAACATTCGACCATCTTCAAGTTGTTTACCAGCAAATATCAGACGTTGCTGACAAGCTAGCACCCCCACCCTTAGTTCTATCTTGCTTTTGACGGATTCAATCAGTTCGAACGGGTCAACCCAAAGTGAGATTGTCCGGCCTGGAAAAGTCTTGCAAAAAACCTTTGGGCAACCCAGTCGGTCGTGGTAAGACGTTCGCAGGGAAAAGATGATTAGTGACACACTTTGCATGGTGCTAGCACTAGTTTCGTGCAGGGATACCGTGACTAGCAAGAGTTTTGGTAACAAATCTTTCCAGAGGTCTTCCGTAACTTGCACGTCACCAATCCCGGGTAGGCGAATACAAATTTGGAGTTTCCATGTTGGGGTACTCTGTAGTCCACGAAATGCTGACTTTATAAGCGAGATGGTTTGCTAATGAAAGAAGCTGATGGTATACTTGGTAGCCACTGGATGGGTTGTATCACTCACCGCATAATTGGGGTTGCGCCGGATGGTGACATTGTGGTTTTCATATTGAGCGACTATAAAAGGCAGTGGATTTTCTGGCAAGTTGTGGTTATAAAAGCCATCCGACATTCTTTGAGGACGGTTGTGTAGTCGTCCGAAGCGAAGTCAGTGGTGTTGGAGTTAAAACTTATGGACATGTGGCGGCGGTGGCGGTCAGGGTCTTTGTGTGGCGGCGTGTGGCGAGGTGTGAGGGTCTTGGATTCGTGCCCGTCACAGCCTCTCCAATTAGGCTGGGAAACAGGTCACGGGAGTATATGTGGTGTCGTTTAATGGAGCTCTTTAGTACAATAAACAGGCGTGATGCAAGTCCCACCAGTTCCATTCTACGGGATTCTTACACGAGGTGGTTTTCAGAGGATCCCAATTTTCAGTTTCAGTCTCCAAAGCGACCAAAATCGATGCATATAATTGAGGGATTTAATTGCAGTGCACTAAACCTCAGAGACGGTGTAGTACCTCATCTCAGCTCGCGTTGCAAGCCTTCTTTTCATGCCTCGCTCCAACGTAGGGCGGTACCGCAGAAACTTTACTAGATATATTCTGTGAGTAAATGGTCAACGAATCAACGAAACATTCTTCAATTGAGATACCGTTGGACAGAGAGACTAAAGAAATACCAAACGAAGCAGTGGCGCCCGGAGAAAACCGCACCACTGCCGCCCGACGACTCACTTTACCTCCATCCCACCCCATTCCAAGACACGGAATAGTCCCGCATTTCGCGCCTTCTTGACGTCGACCCCGACAATCTCGCGCCACAAGCTCGGGTCCTCGTTAGCCTTTGCCGTTGCATCCGCCCATGCCTCGAGTTCGTCTTCATCCACGCCTCGAAACAACATAAACACCCGCGTCGTCACATCTGGAGCAGGTGTGACACTCAAAGGCGCGGCAGTTTCGTATTCAGCTTGAGGCAAGAAATGCAGCGCCAGGTAACTGTGACGTTGTAGATCCGGAAGCCAATAGCTAAACAGTACAATTAATACAAAACAGCGATGTCAAGTGGTGGAAAGTACTAACGTGATAAATGAGCAACGAGCTTCAGTATGCAGCCCAAGTGACATCAGGACGTCGTCGATGTATCCCGTTACTTGGTCTAACGGTAGTACAACCGAGTTGGCGGGGGTTATAATCGGCCGAGAAGGGTCGAATGCCCTTGGAGAGTTCATGGTAGGGCTTGTAGGGCGGGAACAAGCTGGGGATAACGGTAGCGCCGGTTTCGTGCTGACGGAATATGACAGTGAACGAGGCGCCAGGTGTTTTAAAAGATACTTACTGAGCCTCCCAAAAAAGATACGTGACCTCGCGCCTAGTCCGGTGGTCGAGTAGTGTACCGCCCGGTTTTGCATCCACAGACCATGTAACGGACTGGCCTAAACCAAGGTCTTGGCCAGCTCCAGAGGCGATGGGAGTAGGTGGATATAGCGCCGAAAATTCCCAGGTATTGGCGAGCGAGAGTTGAACCCGGACGTCGGGCGTTGGGACCGGAGGGAATAGGTAAATGACGGGCTTGCCTCCGCGCAGCCTGAGGACCATATGCATCGTCGCTTCAGCCTCGATTTCAGTATTAGCCAGCGTTTGTCCGTCCGCCAGTTGCTTTCCAGCGAATATTAGTCGCTGATATTCAGGTGGAATCCCTTCTTGATCCTGAATCTTGGCCCTGATAGTGTCGATTGCGTCATATTTTTCAACTTGAAGCTTAATAGTTTTGCCTGTGAGAGTTTTACAGAAGACTATTGACAAGTCAGCTCGCCATAATATTCGAAAACGATGGAGTTACACACTATTCATGCTAGCCGGGGACGTCGGTAGGGCCGCAAGCGGAACGATTCTAACCGCGGTCAGGGTTGGCGAGACCTCGGCCCACACATCTTCTGTAACGTGAATGTTTTGAACAAACTCTGGGAACTTGGCGTAGATTCTGATGTCGTTTGACGATAGAGACCGTAGGGATTGAAATATCGCCTTGATAGAGGTGATGGTTTCCTGGGCCAGGTGTGCGTGAGCGGTGCGGATTCAAGCTCCTTCTACAAACCAGGCGCTCACCTCATAGTCACGAGTGCGTCGGATGGTTACCTTGCGATCCAGGTACTGGGCAGCAATGAAAGGCAATCTACTCTCCCGGACGCCATGTGGGCCAAGGTTGTTTGACATTGCACATAGGTGGTTGACGTCGAGTGCTGGGTCAAGGGGGGAGCAAAACGTGTTGTGGCTGAGGTGGCGTGACCGCAAGGGTCCTATGTGGTGCCTTGCCTTTTGGTTGCGGAATGCAGCTGGTTCATCGGTAATCCATAATATGCTGCGATATGCTAGCTGCTATACATTAGTGTGGACTGAGCATCCCTCCACGATTCTAACCTCCACCAAGTCTGGCAAGAGCTCGGCCCACATATCTTTTGTGACCTCAACCTCGCCAACATCTGGGAATTCTGCATATATTTTGATAGAGTTCGATGCTAGGCGTCGCAGCGGTGGAAACGCGACTTTGACGGAATTAATGGCTACCTGAACTAGCGTGAGCGAGCCGTGCACGTTCTCATCCGAGCCCACGCGCGCTCACCTCATGGTCACTGGTACGCCGGATGGTAGCTGTACGATCAAGGTACTGGGCAGCAATAAATGGTAGCCGACCCCCCTGTGCGCCATGTGGGCCAAGGTTGTTCGACATGATCACGGAGGTTGCGGTTGTGTCGAGGTCAGGAATTGGGTGTTGTGCCTGAGGTGGCGTGACTACAAGGGTCCTCACGTGGCTACAGTGTGCCACATCATCCCTTTACCGAATCCTCCCCGAAAAGCTGGGTGATGCTTGAAGAACTGACCAGTTTGCTGTACGATACACTAAATCTCGCACACCAGTTCCGATAACTACATAGGACTTCCAAGAATTCATTGCGATAGCAGCTTACTTGACCTCCATTCCACCCCACTCTAAAACACGGAATAGTCCCGCATCTTCTGCTTTCTCTATATCTACCCCAACAATCTCAAGCCACGCGCTCGGGTCCCCATTAGCCTTTGCCTCTGCATCCACCCAAGCCTCGAGTTCCCCTTCTTCAACGCCTCGGAACAACATAAACACCCGGGTCGTCACGTCTGGTGCAGGCGTGACGCTCAAAGGCGCGGCGGCTTCGTACTCAGCCTGGGGTAGGAAACGCAGAGCTAGATGTTCATGGCGTTGCAAGTCCGGAAGCCAATAGCTAAATAGTGGGATTAGTATAGGGAACGCCGTCTCGTTCTAGATGGTACTAACGTGATAAATGAACAACGAGCTTCGGTATGCAACCCAAGCGAAATCAGGACATCGTCAATGTACCCCGCCACCTTGTTGAACGGTAGGACAACCGAGTTGGCTGGGGTCACGATGGGGCGAGAAGGGTCAAATGCTTTTGGTAAGTCAAGAGCAGGACTTGCAGGGCGAGAACAGGCGGGGGACAGCGGAAGCGCTGGTTTCGTGCTGATTGAATACAACAGTCAGCAAACCTCGAGTGATATAAACAAACGTTCTTACTGAGCTTCCCAGAATAGATATGTGACCTCGCGCCTCGTCCGATGGTCAAGCAACGTACCATCCGGTTTCGCGTCAACTAACCATGTAACGGATTCACCCAGATCGAGGGCTTGACAAGGTCCAGACGAGATGGGAGTACAAGGGTACAGCGCCGAAAATTCCCAAGTCTGGACAAGCGAAAGTTGGACACGGACCTCGGTCATTGGGACAGGGGGGAAAAGGTATATCACAGGCTTGCCCCCGCGTAGCCTGGGGGTCAAATGTACCGTCGATTCGTGCCTTATTCCACAATCGGTCACTATCCACTGATCCTCCAGTTGTATCCCGGCGAATATTAGTCGTTGTTCACATGGTGGGATACCCTCTTGGTCCTGGATCTTATTCTTGAGGTCGCTGATTTGATCTGCTGGCTCGACATAGAGCTTAAACGTTTTTCCCGTCAGGGTTTTACAAAAAACTGTCGGGTGAATATCGACAGGTTAGCAGACCATGGTATGTTAGAAACAAAATAGTTACGCACTGGCCATACCGCCCCGGAAGGTTGGCTGAGCTTGATGTACTATGATTGTGACCTGCATCAGATCCGGCAAGACCTCGGCCCATAGATCTTCTGTAACCTGAATGTCGCCATCAAGTCCCGGAAAACTGGCACAGATCATAATATGCTTTGGTGGTACGGATCGTAATGATTGAAACGCTGCCTTGATGGAGGTGATGGTATCCTGCATTGTTCGTATAAGGCTTGAGCTGAATGAGATCAAGTAACTCCTTGTAAGGTTACTCACCACATAGCTCCGAGTACGCCGGATGGTGACCGCACGACCCATGTATCGAGCAGCAATAAAAGGCAATCCATTTCTTCGTGCGTCGTGGTGGCCAAAATTGTTCAACATAATCCCGGATGGTTGCGGTCGCGTCTGGGTCAAGGGTGGCGGCAAAACGTGTTGTGGCTGAGATCACGTGACTAGAGGCACCCTCCCGTGGCTATCCGTGTCACATGATTCCTTTGTATCACATGAGCTACGAAACTCATCTAATTTATTGAATGAACTTGCCGCGGTATGCTAAATCTTGAATACTTATGCCACAACATCGCATTATAACCAACTAACACATCGGCGAAATTCATTGCAATAGCTCGGCTCATTTCACTTCCATCCCACCCCACTCCAAAACACGAAAGAGCCCTTCATTTCCCGCTTTCTCGATATCGACCCCAACCACATCACGCCATGCGCTCGGGTCCTTGGCACTCTCTGCGATTGCCTCCACCCATGCTCCGAGCTCGCTCTCTTCGACGCCTCGGAATAGCATAAACACGCGTGTCGTCACGTCTGGTGCGGGTGTGATACTAAGAGGAGCTGCCGTTTCATATTCAGCCTGAGTCAAAAATCGCAGGGCGACGTGTTTGTGACGTTGGAGATGCGGTAGCCAATAACTGGATAGGTTTTATTAGTACATTCTCTCACAGACAAGCCGAATCGTACTGACGTGATAAAAGAGCAGCGGCCTTCGGTGTGTAGTCCCAGCGACATCAAAGCATCATCGATATATCCCGTAAGTTTATCGAAAGGTAGTAGAACCGAGTTTGTGGCAGTTATAATAGGTCGAGCGGGATTAAAACCTCCCGTAGGGTCTTGGACAGGACTGCCAGGGTGGGAACAAGCCGGAGAGAGTGGTAACGCCGGCTTTGTCCTGGAATGATTCAGTCGGAGAACGACAGGGTCAAGATGGAATACTCACTCGGCCTCCCAAAATAAGTACGATACCTTGCGACCGGTAAAGGAGGCGTCATCCATTTCCCACCATCTGACCTTAACCTAAGCTTTTTGATCGGCGCGTAAGCGTTTTTTGACAGTAAATGCACATTTTCTCGCCAACCAGAGCGAATTTGGGTGATCGGCCAAAGCAAAAGTCTCGAAAATGAGCCTATTTGTGTATATATGCGGTCCGTTAGCTTCGTTTTTTGTTTCATGGCGCTGCAGGTTCAGATCTTTGCCCGGCAAAGATCTGCCACTTAAGGGAAAGCAAGCTTGAGACTTGCTTTTTGTTGCTGCGCAATGAGCACATGACCTCGACGA
>WSTG01000810.1:0-13632 GCA_019616325.1 Ceratobasidium sp. 394
TGACAGGGGACAGAGTCCCCTTGGCGGTACCTGGCCAGTTGTCCCCCCTTAAGTCGGCAGGAGGCGACAGGTGGATACGACAGATACCTCCAGCTGTAGCCGGAGGTCGCCGACCGGGATATTTCCCTGACGACGAAATGAGCAGTGGTCTAACCTGCAACCAGACGTAAACCAACGAATTTCGATGGTACTCGGTAAGTTATCTACCTCGCACAAGCATGGGCTGTGAACTTGGTGTTGATTTAATCAGAGACTGACGAGAAGCTAGTGAACGTCAGCTTGCGAAGCGGGGATCGATAACTATTGGTGGAATAAATTTGAACTCGGCGAGTGAAGCAGACTGGCGAGAGCGGATGAACACGCAAATGCGTCCTTTGACGTCAGCAGAGGCCCAGATGACGTAATACGCAACGCGTTGATCCAGGCACGCGCCGGATCGTGTTCGGCGAGGCTGCCCTTAAGAACTTGGACCCGTCGTGGCGCTACAACCATCCCCCTCCCGAACACTCCGTTGAAAATGTCGACCAAGTGCGAGTCGGGTATCGAGCTTCGTGCTTCCCCACATTCGAGCTCACAGCTATTGAGCTGATTTTCTCACCACTGCTTGGGACGAGAAGACTGTCCCGGTAGTCGATGCTGCAATCTAGATCCTGCGGGTGAGAACCGAGCGTAAGTCCAGTGGCGCGAGGACGAGGGCAGGTACGCAGTAGGTACGTGACTAGCGTGCTGTTTTGTTCGGCTAACATGGTCTTGCTCAAGCTGTTGCCTCGATAATCTGCAACCATTCAGATGAAGAGCGCCGATGAACCTCACGATAGGAAACCGACCTCAACATGTCGGTGCGTATCCAAGTGCTCGTGTATCTTGATAGCATTTGTATTAATCGAACGTTTGGGACTTGCCATTGAAAAGGGCTCTGCCGATGGGAGTATGGGAGGGGAGGTTTTCAGCGAACGGGCCCTTCGTATCCACCGCCGATGCCGACCGGACAGTCGATGAGAAAACTGCGATTGGGGGTTGAAGAAGCGGAAAGATGAGGTCGGGGATAAACACGTGGTGGATGTGAGCCGGTTCGATGCTAGTTCTGTGTGGTTAAGTACGCGTTTTGGTGGTTGGCATAGTGTAGGGGGCGCGGAAAGATGCAAGGGAATATAAACCGAGAGCCCTCATGCTTGACGGTTCAATAGGGTGCTAGGGTGCGGCAGCTGCAGTCACGGCGGTGCGGCTAGATTCAGGGGTTGAAGCCGAGTGACATGAATCGAACTAATCCAACGGGGAGATGAGACACAACAGGATACAATATGAAGTGTGGCAAGACCCAGCGGTTCGCAACCGCAGTCGCTCGGACAGTGTCGGCCATGGCGCACCTCAAGCACTGATTCACCGAGTGGCGGGTGGTATTATGAATGTTGGCAACAGGTGTGAATGAGATAATGGGAGATAAATGCACAAAATGAGATCAAGAGCAAATGAGCAATAGCAATTACACGACCATGGCAACCAATAGATACTTGCCAACTAGGACCAGGAAGACGATTGGCTGAAATACTAAGAAAAGCAGAGAGACACGAGAAAAACTCAATCGAGGCAAGGGACAGCTCGCAGGGGTAGCCGATGCGCGCTATGTCTCAGAAAAACAGGCTGCCCATCGTGCCCAGTCGGTTTCGACCCCAAATGGCCCACGATTATGAGCCACAATCGGTTTTTCTTGAGGTAGTGTTCGTAATGCTGGGGGAAGCCACAGCAATCGCGCCGAGTTCCGACCAATGATCCACCCGTCATTTTGGATGGTCCAAGCGCTGGCAACATTGCTGACGTCATAATCGCTCTCACGCAGCTCCCATATAAGTATCCGACCATCCTGGGAGCCCGAGACGACGCCACTGCCATCGGGTGAGAACGCAACGAAATCAACATCGGCTGGATGTGCCTCGAAAGGACCAGCGAGTGTTTGCTGAGTCTGCGCATCCTGGATCTGGATGGCGCCACTCCAGGATCCAGAGACAATGCAGCTGCCATCAGGGGGGAACGCTATCGGGTAGCCCTCCGCGGATCGATTGGCGAGCATGTTGCCAGTCTGTGCATCCCAGACGCAGATGGCGTCATCCTGAGAGACAACAAGTCTTCCATCGGGCGAGAACCTGACTGAACCAACGCTCCAGGAGTGCCCTCTAAGTGGTCCAAATATCATGTCACCACTTTGGCCATCCCAGATGCACACGGTACAATCCCAAGACCCAGAGGCGATTCGGGCACCATCAGGTGAGAAGGTGACCGAATCAACAGAGCTGGCGTGCCCTTTGAGTGGACAAGAGAGTATGCTACCGGTTTGAACGTCCCACAAGTGAATGGTACCATCATCCGACCCAGATGCGAGACGCTTGCCGTCGGGTGAAAACGCTAATGAGCGAACGCCCTCCGTGTGCCCTCGAAGTGGACCGAGCGACCTGTTCCTGTTTCCTACATCCCAGAGTTCGATATTGTTGCCAAGCCCAAGAGCGAGGCGAGCACCCTTGGGTGACAATGCAACCGCATGAGCGCCTGACACGGATAGGTCACCGAGTGAACTGCCAGTATGCATATCCCAAACACGAACAGCGCCAGAATCAAACATCAAGGCAATACAACTGCTGTCGGGCGAGAACACGTGTGACAGGACAGAAGAAGACTTTGAGTCCAGTTGATTGGCGCCCAAACTTGAAGTATTCATGTCCCAGATCCGAATGGTGCGATCATCAGAGCCAGAAATGAGCCGATTACCATCGGGTGAGAACGCAACGGACGAGATCGCGTCGGTAGCTGCGCCAAAAGAAGCAAGCGCGCTGCCAGAGTGCGCACACCACACGGAGATGATGCCATCAAGCGATCCTGAAACGATACGATTGCCATCGAGCGAGAACGCCACCGAAAGGACCGGGAACTGTTCACGAAATGGGCCAGCTAGCATGCCCCCATTGTGTGCATCCCAGACGCGAATCGTACAATCCCAAGAACTAGAGGTAACGCGGGCGCCATTAGGTGAGAACCCGACTGAATAGACCCCGCGGGTATGTCCCTGTAATGGACCCATGAGTATGTGGCCAGTCTGCGCGTTCCAGATGCGGATCGTGCCGTCGTCAGATCCAGAGGCGACTCGACCCCCATCGGGCGAGAATACCACCGAATTGATATTGTCAGTGTGTCCCTCAAGCGGGCCGAGCAGCATGCGTCCGGTCTGTGAATCCCAGATGCGAATGGTACGATCGTTGGAACTAGAGACAAGACGGGAACTGTCAGGTGAAAACACGACTGAACGAATCGATTTGGTGTGTCCCTCGAGTGGGCCAGCAATTATATTGGCAGTTTCTGCGTCCCAAATGTAGACGGTGCCATCTCCAGAACCAGAGGCGATGCTGCGACCATTGGGCGAAATCGCGACACAGCGAGCCGTCGAGCAAGTATGTCCAGTTGTCGGGCTCAAGATTTGGTTTCCGGTGTACGCATCCCATACGATAAACTGGGTTTTATAGTTGGATACGATTCGAGCGCCATCCAGTGAGACTGCAATCGACGAAACACTGTCACCATTGTTCCAAGTAGCCAATAGTGCCGAGGCTGCTTTGAGCTGCAACGCGCCCCCTGGCTGCACCAGTCCTCGGATCCGCGTTCCATAGCTTGCCCACATCGGGTTTTCCCTATTCCACAGTGCTAAAACCGACATATATATATGAGGTGTGCTTTGGCAGGTTCCGACTAGCGTCGTGAACTTGTATGCGTCTTGTGCGATCTTATACACCGCGCTGGGAGCGTTGTGTTCCTATGAGTGTGTGAGTGAATTGCTGAGGAGCAATAGATGTTATACGCACCTGTGACCATTTCTGCAATGTAGCCAGCATCGTCACCCCTATGCCTACACATTTCTTCAGGCTCAGTACCTCCAGCCAGAATAATAGGTTATTCGAGAGAAAGTCGTCCAACGGAGCCACGAGTCCTCCTTCTGTCCCGGCTTCACACAGGTGGTCCGCCCAGTGACTGCATGCATAGAACAGGTGCGAAGAGACGGTATTGTCGACCCGCACCGCCAAGTCTGGCACATCTGCGTCCAGCACATACGATGATTCGAGGTTACAGATGTTGAATCGTAGCGACTTCTTCATGACGTTGAAACAGCGTAGAGCAAGGTGATTATGCGCGCTCGTGTCGCAGAAAAATTGTTTGGATCGCTCCTGGTTGAGCATATAATCGGGGAACGATGCGTGCAGCGTCGAAATAAGGCCAGTCCCTTCGGTTATGTGTAGCACCGATAGCAACGGCTCGACCGCCCATTCCACTTCATCGGAGATAATCCCCAACAGGCTAGCCGTAGCCCGGATCGTCATCGGTTCCTTGAGACATATCACCGTGTGCAGTACTCGCTTTATCTTCTCCACTTCCGCAGGTTCCAGTTCGTCGTGAGATAGTGCGGCAGATAGTATCGTTCCGTATAGGTTGTCGAGCGAAGCATACGCTTTGTTGCCAGAACTCCACCTCGCGTCAAGTATAGTTTTCAAGCGTTCGTTCTGGATGGTACTTGCTTTACTTGGCTTGACGTATCGCACGACCGTTGCTGCGAAAATGAACAGTTTGCCGGACCGTTCGGCAAGTTGGCGTATCTGATCCACAGGTAGTCCCTTGAGCTCGTCGCGCAGGAACATCTCGATGTCGCCTTGCACCACGGACTGCTCGATATCATGCAGGTGAAACAGTTCCCGGGAGGCGTGGTTCCAAGATCGTAGGCCGCTGAGAAGGCCCTGGTCTGGACGGCAAGTAATGAACAATTTGATGGGCAGGTTTGCAACAGATGCGCAGAGCGCGTCTAAAAAGGACTGAACATTGGCGTTGTCCACGCATTCGTCCAGGGCATCAATGACCACGATTACACCCTCGGGTACCGCCTTATTCACCCGTACCAGTGGCTCCTTGACGAGCTTCTTGAACTGTACCTCGACGCTCCGAGTGCTGGCGTCCGGGTCGTTGGCTAGTGTCTCGCAGAGAGCGGACTGAAATGGAAGTGAGAAGCGTGCGAGCTGGTAAGAAATCGTGGGAATGATGCGCGTCGCGTCTCGACAGTCGGGTAGTTCGCGAGAGCAAAAGAAACTCGCGGCCAGCTGATGTCCTGCTTCTAGTTCAGAGCACAGGGTGGACGCAATTGTTGTTTTGCCAGTGCCAGCCATGCCGTTCATCCAGTACACTTTCGCGCCATTAGAGTCGTCCTTCCAAGCTCGTAGGTCCTGTAGCACCGCCTGTCGAGTATTGAGTGTGCATTGTCGTCTACGCACCACAGCCGCCATCGCCGAATCGTAGTGAGCGTTCTTTGCCGGTTGCATAGACTCGAGACGGGTATTCTGGATCGCGTACGGTTAGTCTCGCCGAGATAGAGTGCGCCAGGCATCAACATACCGCTAGGTGCTCGTGGGTAATGCTCCATATGCTCAGAATCGCGTTACTCTAGATTGCGATTAGGTCACACCACGTCGAGGACCGTATTCGACTCACCTGAAGCTGTCGGAATAGTGTCTCGATGCGGCGGTAGCATTCAATCAGGTCGTCGAGATCTTCTCGTGTGTTAAGGAACCGATCGAGTCCCCGCCGGTCTTTCTTGAGGTTGATCGCGTCGATTTGTTCCTCAATCCCACTGGGAGTTCCATTAGCGCTGGAAAGACCCGTTTCTGGGCATGTCAACCTACCTGATGATATTTGATGCGCAATTCGACATTTGTATCGACCGCGACTCTTGTAGATGCTTCGCTAAGTCGGTCAATACGACGGCAAGGTCCGACGCAAGCTCGTCATACTCCTCCCTGCCTTGGCTAGCCTCCTAAGTCAGAAGATACATTAGCACTCGTAAAGGTATAGGGTGATCAGGCACTTGCCTCGAGGAAGTCAATGCCTGCCAGCAGCCCATTGATTGCGGGTTTGACTGGTGGAAACATATCCGAACTCTGTTCCAACGTCCGCAACGCATTTCCCAGCATAGACCAAGCCGCCCTTGCGGCACGTTTAACACCCCGAGGAGCAGCCGTGGATGATTGCGTGGGTCCTGTTGCGCCTTGGGTTTGAGCGGGTTGAGCGGTACTTCCAGATGGCTGGTTCTGCGTGGGTTGCGAAGATGGGCCGGCAGGGTTGGGTGGCAAGGACTGGGAAGATGGTTTGTGGAAAGCACCCTTTACGACCCGCCCAACTTGTTGAAGAGTTGTTCGAGGTTTCTTAGGGGGTCGTGGGCCAGAAGACATGGTGTGCCTTTGAGAGGGATGTACTGCAGGAGTCACAGTGGTCGTTGGGGTTTTGAAGTGCAAAACCAGTGTAAGCGCTCAGCGTAGCCGAGCAACGCCTTGTCCGTGCATGCCCCTCATTCCTCCAAATCTGTGGAAAGAAACGAATCCTGTACAGCGAGTCGAGGCATGGCTGTGCTGGGTACGTACTTCTATTCTCCGTGGGTATCGGCTAAGGCCGTGTTTTGGGGAGGGTCGACTGTTTTTCCATAAACCCAGTGCACTTTTAAAATAGTGGGCGACTTAACGAGCCCTGTAGGTGTCGTCGGTACGACCGGCATGCGCGGGCCCTTGGCTCGACCCTGTGAATGTATATGTAAAGACTTGTCTCGGAATTTCAAGATAAAAAGAGGGCCGCTGTGGGAATTGAACCCACGACCTCCTGTAACTTCGAACAACACGCCCAAAACAGGAATCATACTACTAGACCAAGCGGCCATGCCTTAATTGGCCTTCCATACAGTTAGGAACGTTCTACCTAATTTACGCGGGTGAGGCAGGAACTCATTGAGGCAGGATGGCTGCGAACACAAAATATGCACACAAGCGGCACCAAAGTTTCAATCACAAGCAAAGCCTCAACCCTAAGCCTTTAGCTCCATGTCCGTTCTGATCCAACAAAAAACCAGCCCAAAACACTACCCAAATTATACAAAAGAACAAACTCCTTCACCCACTATTGCCACTGCGACGCCTCCGTCCGCGTAGCAAACGTCCTGCTCCTCCCGATATCCCCAAATCCAAGCGGCGAGCGCGGACTGTCCCCCTCTTGAGGCGACCACACACTACTCGCCCCGGGCAGACCGCTAGGCAACAACGCGCCCATGCCTGCAGACATCGAATTCGCACGCATAGATCCGCTGCGGGATGGCATGCTGAGGTGCGGGGCTTCTTGAGGTGCCGGTGTCCAAATCGAGGTTGCTCCGGAAAGAGAGGTTACGCGAGTGTGGGTAGGAAAGAAAGGGGATGCTGGATCGCTCGCTTTGCGACCGGATGCGAATGCAAGCGAGCCACCTGGTCTAAGAGGGGGGCCGGGCGATCGTTGGCTCGGGAATGGGGATAGCTGACCCGGGAATGGTTGGCTTGGGTCACGCATAAACGTCGGGGTCTGAGCTAGTGGAGAGCCTTGTCTTGGCCCGAAATTCGCGTTCGAGGTTTGTCCAAATCCTGGAACGGGGCTTTCAAACGGCGGGCTGCGTGTTGGGAATGAACTCATTGAACCAAATGCGTTGTTGAGGCCAGGGTCGAACGAGGATAGCGTAGAGCTCTGCCGCAAGAACGAAGGGGTTGGTCCACGCACGGCATTATTGGCGCTTCCGCTCTGCCCGCTGAGAAATGAAGGCGTTCCGGGACCTGTTGCGCCGCTCATGACTCGGTCCAAGAGGTCCTGGGCAGTTGTTCCAGACGCCTTTGGCACGGTGGCAGGTTGAGGTTGGGGCGAGAGCTCAGAAGCAAAGGCAGACGGCGAGTCAGAGAGAAATGAGGGAGTCGGTGGAGGCCATGCGGGCCCTGAACAAGCCCCGGCCACGGGGAATATGGAACTTTGGGGCGGTGGGATAGCTGTGTCACTGTGTCGTTCCAAACGTTAACAGCGTAGCCAAAGGAAACCTTGCAACACGTACTGTTGTTTCCCTTCGATTTTCTGGGGGTAAAGTATCTCTTCTTCTTCATCGTCTCCTTCATCCTCATTTTCGCTCAACACGGCGTCCATAGCGAGACGGACTGGGTCGTCTTCCGTTCGCGTGCTGACCGTCGCGCGATCGTCTTCCTGGTGTTCTAGCTCCTCTTCGTCACCCTCTTCATCAGAATCCAGCATATCCTCCACCCCACCCTCGTACGCACGACCTAAACTCTCAACTCGGTCCGCTCGTACCGAGTCGAACACGTATCCGCCGTCGACGAGGGAAACGGGGCACCCCTTCCCAGCATAACTTCATTAGCTTCCTTTACTACCAAGCCGAAGTGTAAACTCACTGGCACATTCACGATGAATCTCGCATCCACAATCAAATCCCCAATCCTCATCAGCTGCTCCTCGTTCGGGTGTACACTTGCAGCGTCAATCCCTTCTCCTCCCACTTTCCCAATATTCTGATCCTCCCCCGACATGCCCCGCTTCAAAGGCGCAAACCCCCTCATATCAACATCCTCCTCTAGCGTGACCGTCATCTCCGGCAAGGACTCGAGTGGAAACCCGACCGAAAGCTGGCTTGAGAAGCGGGCCCAGGCGAGCCAGAATGACGCTGGGTTGGGTCGCGTTGGGTCGGACAAGGTGGGATCTGCGGTGTCCGGCGGTGATTCGAGTTCGATAGGGGCGTGGCGCTGGATGTACTCGACGTTGGATTTGATCCATTTGCTAGCGATCCTGAGAGCCGGTAGAGTTCGGCGAAATGTGCCCGTAATTTGTTGCGCGAGCCGCTCCGAGAGTGCGTTTCCGTCAGAACCACCTGCGACCTCTCCAGCTTCCCGGACGCCTTCTTCGATCTCCTTCGTACCGAGCTCCAACAAAATAGCGCACAACGCCAATATGTGCGCAACAATTCGAGCTTCGGGCGATGCCTCTCCCTCGGCTTTTGCGTCTTCCTTCGCCTTGTCTTTTTCTTGATTCGCTCTCCCTCTTGGCTTGTCCCCATCTCGGAACATCCGAACTTTCCATAATGCTCCTAGTGCGAGGACAAAGACGTGCACGAGAGTCGCAGCAGGCAGGAGCCGCCGAGCCGTGAGAGATGCGAAACTTGCGAGAACGTTGTGAGCGTGGCGGGCGAGTTTCGGTGGCCTGTGAATACCATCAGAGTCAAGGTCGATGCCACAAATAATGTGAACATACCTATGCTTTCCAGTCCAAAGTGCATGCAGCAATACGACGTCTTGCTTGAATTTGGCTTCCAAATCGCCCGGGCTTTCGTTCTCGGATTGTGGCCCTTCTTTCCCCCTGTCTCCCTCCTCGGCCTCCCTAGCTCTCCTGACTCGCCACATCTCTCGGTCAGCCTCTAGACATTTGCCGAGAGTTCGAATCAGGTTGTCTTTGGCGGTAGGAAAAGGTCGTCGAACACATAGAGCTCGATAGTAATTGAGTGCGGCGCCGAAGAGGTCATGCTGGTAGGAGTAGACGATGGCGAGCTGGTTGAATGGGTTGCCTGAGAAACGTTTACTCGTTAGGAGTATTGATCGGCATAGCGCTGGGCGACAAAACGTACCATAATCAGGCAACAAGAGCTTCGCCTGCAAGTAATACGCCTCCGCCTTGGCATATCGCTTCTCCGGGGGTACATCGTTGTTCCTGTCCTTGCCCCTCCTCCCACCACGCGGCCGCCTCCCGTTCTCGTTATTTGATTTATTAGGGTGCGTGCCATACTGCTCCCGGTAACGTGCCAGGTCTCCCAGAAAGATCAGCACGCGAAATACAGCCAGGAGCTTGTTCGAGCGGTGTTCCGGAGTTGGCGGAGGAAAGCTGGGTGGAGCAGGGTCTCCCTCGACTTCATCTCGTCTGGGCTCAGCATTGGCACCACGTCGAGTTAGTGACTCTCGATTCTCGAATTCGACAATGTCCATCCCGAGCGCCGTCAAGGCCCTATTTGCCTCGTGTAGTCCATGTGCACGCACGAGTCGTAGGGCGATCCCAGACCAGAACGCTCCCTCTGCCGCAAGAAATGCCAGGAATTTTTGCAGTATCTTTCGGTTCTCGACTACGTTCTTGTTGTTGGCAGAGGAATTGCGGACAGGGTCGATACGGGCTCGGTAGCGGGTGATGAGCGCATAGGAGGTGTCTGTCCAAAGCGCCTGATCTACCGATTGGGTTTGTCGTGCAAAGGGGAAATCGAACAGGAGTTCTTTGTATCTACGTTGGATACTAGGTTGGAGTTAGCAATTGGTGCAGCCGAACGACGGCAGAAAGCCGAACTTACCGCTTGAACTGGATGTCAATCTCACGGTCCCAAGGATCTCGCAATTTGAGCTCTTCGCGGAAATCCGCCACCAGCCCTTTGACGTCACTAGAAGGCCCTCGTTAGACCGTAGGTTAAGCGCAAGTTTGTAGACTTACCGAGATATCTTGCCGGGGTCACTCATGGTCGTCGTGGCCAAGTTAACCCCACATGAAAGGGTCCACTGATGAACCCTGGGACATTTGACTTCGGCGCTTAGCTCGCCTCTCACACAACCACCTCAGTCTATGGAAGAGGAGCACGAAATGGCTCGCTACGATGATAATGAAGATGCAGAATCTGAAGCGCTACTTCCTACTCAAACCCCTGTCACTATTGAGAAAAAGACTACTCGGACTAGGTCCCGCATGCTCCATGTTCTCTCGTTTGCTGGCGGAATCTTTGCTTGTATTTTGGTGCAACTCGTTACTTCAGCCTGGCGGAAGTCTCCGATAGCTGCGACATCAAACTCTGTGCATTTTCCTCCTTCGAATCCTAGCAACTGGGAACCATCTCGCTTCCCTGCCGACGTAGGATACCCTGGCCCGACACCAACGGGAGCGGAACCTGCACTCCTAGCAACTGCGTCTGCTTACCCTAAAAATCCAGGCTCAAACGGACTCATTGCTCCCTCCTTTATCAGAGGGACAAATAGTACCGATGGATTTAATCTTTTTAGGAGTTGGGGGAGCTTGAGTCCTTGGTATTCTGTCCCGAGTGCCGAATTTGGTCTGCCTGATGCGGGCGTCGATGCTCCCGAGCAATGCAGGATTACGGGTGTGCACCTTTTACATAGACATGGAGCCAGGTAAGTAAATATACCGTTTGAAAAACGTAAATACCACAATGCTTTGACAGATATCCCGCAATAGACCCTCTTTGGGGACAACCAATCACGTTTATCAACAAACTGGGCAAAATCAAGAACTTGAAGGCAACTGATGAACTTGCGTTTCTCAACGATTGGTGAGCCCACTAAGAACTAAAGCCTACCGCACAAGACGGACGAATTGGATATTTTCAGGACAAACCCACTCGGTTCCGCCGTTTTAACCGCGTTTGGTCGTGCCCAACTATGTACGCTTTCAGCCCTGATGTAATGTTATTCTCTTTCACTGATCCCTTGATTTTAGACGCGCTCGGAGTGTCTATGCGCATGCGGTACGGCTTTCTGCTCAACAACTTCACTGAAGCCAATCGATTACCCGTATTCCGCACGGAGTCCATGTGAGTAGCATACCTTCCATAACGTATTTCCCCAAAACCCCCCTTGACTTATCTCAATAACATATCTCGCTAATCATATCACATAGGAACCGTATGCGAGAGTCCACAACCAACCTGGCGCTCGGCTTCTTCGGACATCCAATCGAGAACCAATACGAACAGGTTATTATGGTACAAGACCCCAAGGTACGCCCCTCAGACATAAATTGATATTTATTGTACGAAGCTAAGTTAAAGTAGCTAAACAACACTATCTCTCCATACGACTCGTATGTCCTAATTGTTTCGCCTGGTTGATCCCAACCTACATCCATTCACTTCGTTCGCAGATGTCCCAACGCAAATATCGTAGAAAAAGCCTACCGAGGCGTACCCCGTGTTAAAGCTTGGGCCGCAACATACCTTGCGAACGCTGTTGCTAGGTTCAACAAGATGGCGCCAGAAGTTCAGTGGACCGTGGAAGATGTGTATGCTGCTCAACAGGTGAGTTGGCCATTTAATTTAGCGCTCGCTCGATAGGCAATTTATGGAGTACATTAGATGTGCCCATACGAGACAGTCTCGTTGGGGTATTCAAAGTTCTGCGAGTTGTTCTCGAAAGACGAGTGGGATGGATTCGATTACTCGTATGCCTCGGTTCGTCAGTTCGCCTACAACGCGCGCTAATTAATTTCCATATTTAGACTGGATCTTGGATTCTGGTGTGCTCGCAAAATTACATCCACTAAGTCTATGTATTAACTTGATTTTCATGGCTGCAGGTACAATGACGCATTTGGCTCTCCAATAGCTCAAGCACTCGGGCTAGGCTGGCTCTCCGAACTTGTCGCACGGCTAACCCACACGCCCATTACCGTGCACAATACATCAACAAACGCCACAATGCACGATAGCATACGGTTCCCTCTCAACGATGCAATTTATGTGGATGCTACACACGAGGTATGTTGTAGGTTTTGCCCCTACGGTGTGAACTGACAGACTCTGGTGTTGGGTTCGTATATGCGTGTAGACGGTGTTCTTGAACAGTAAGTTAATAAAATATGCGCAAGGATTCGAGCGGGGCATTGACTTGTTGTGATGTTGCAGTCATCACGGCGATGAACCTCACGAACTTTGCATCTGACGGACAACTCCCCTCCACGCACATCCCCCCGAATCGAAAATTCAAATCATCCCGTCTCTCACCTTTTGCTACTAATATGCAAGTTCAACGTACGCCATTCCCTTCATTTTCCCTTCGTATCTATCAACTCAATTACTTTCCGTTCCAGTCCTCTCCTGCGCCACTCAACCCGAATCCCAAATCCGAATCATCATCAACGACGGAGTCGTCCCTCTTACAACCGTCAAAGGATGCCCTGAAGATAAGCACGGAAGATGCCCCCTGGATACGTTTGTAGCAGCTCAGAAGGAGACGATCGGCAGCGCGAGTTGGGACTGGGCATGTTATGGAAAGTGGGAGGTACAGGATGGGTGGGAGACTTCTAGAGGGATGCCGCCGGCGAAAAAACCTGAGATGGGTGTTTAGATGGGGGCATAGATGGGTTATGTGGTGTTCTGGGTGAGATCTTCTGTCGTTTTTGGCCCCCTATTTGTCGTTTTGCTGTTCTATGAACGAACCGCCGGGTCCCTATAAGTCAATGCAATGCGATTGACCAGGTTATACCGGAATCATTTAGTGCGCGAAGATAGATTCCAGGGCTTTCCTGGAAGCCCTAGCCAGGTTTTGCGGGCTGAAAATACTGTTCACCATGTTCCTAGTACGGCGTTTAAAATAGATGTTTGTCCCAGATGAACAACTTAAACAAACGGAGAGGCGTCTTGTTTGAGCATGCTTACAGACCAGCTTTGAAATCCACCTACCAGCATATGGTATATTTATGCTCAGAGGGCCCCAACAGGAGAGCTACGCTTTGACTGCCCTCGGCAAGCCCTCGGGTTCCTGAACCAGGGATAGTATCACGTGAAATTACGTGAACTGGGAGACCCTGATCATGATCGCACAGGGGGAAGCGGCTTGAAATCGACGATGATCTCTACGGAGAACAAGCCTGAACCGTAAGTGACTTTCATCTCTTGGGTACCAGCAGCGTGTCATTCGACTGACATTTTCTGAAATAGGGGCCCAGACGCCGGGTCGATGGCTGGAGAGGAATTGACCAGCCAGGACGAGTCGTTGGCTCCAAGTA
>WSTG01000811.1:0-13631 GCA_019616325.1 Ceratobasidium sp. 394
CCATCATTGTGCGGTTCAAGGGATTCGACTGTAAATCTAGTTTCTCGGCGGGCGGCATACCCGGCTGGCCGCTGTTGCCCGCCCCCCCCCCCCCCATGAATGAAGACGGAGCATTCAACCGGGAATATCCCAGGTGCCAACCTGAAACGCCTATAATATCTGCCCTTGCGACGAACAAACGGCAACCCAATAATTCATGACATAGGAGGCGGCAGGTCCCAGGCATTCGGCCTAGCAAAGAGCCCCTTGGGCTTAAATAGGTGTAAATATCTATGTTCAAATACCTCTGGTCACCTCACTCCGCCCCTGCAATTTTCTATTCAAGTTGATGAGCCACGTCGATATTGCACTAGAGACTCCACCCCAATATGCCACCCCCCGAGGCCCAGCGCCAAGTTCAGCAGTGTGTCTAGACTAATATCGACCAAGAAGCAAAGCACTGATGAGTTGCCTTACATTTTCCAGCCACCCCTCAGCTCCTGCGAGATCACGGGACAGCACCCCATACAGCAACAGATCAGCAAATGGCCAATCGTACAGGACAGCATGGTTAGGTGGGCTTCAAATCCATTTACCAGACCAAAGCCGCCAGGCAAGCTCCAGTCCCGCACCACCCAAGTCCCGTCAGAGTTCGCATATATCAGGGGTTGTCGGGGAGACCGCCCCAAATCCTACTTGGGCTGACCGCCCAGCTGTTATCCGATGTTCATCACCCCCGTCAATTGGCACACCAACATGCGTGCAGGTCACACGACAGACGCAAGCGAACAAAATGCACCATGCATGCACTTCAACCGGAGGGCAATCCTCCACAAACTCCCAGCGCTGTCAACCTGTTCTACCGCCTGGTCGACTCTCCAAACAAAGCCTTGCATCCGGCCAAGGGTAAGTGCCACAACCCCTTCTGGGCAAGTAGTCTCATGAATTGGCTAGCAGACCTATATTGGCCTCTTTGTCAGAGCCACAGGTGATGGTTGCATCAACGGTGCTTCGCACCCCTCTCTCTACCCCCTCCTCCGCCCATGAGCCCGGTACGCCTGTGCCACCATCGGAACTGGCTCGGTAAGCCAATTGCTCTCATCGCCAGCGCTATTGTCCCGGTGGCTGAAACTACGACATGCGCATACGCAGTAAGATCAGGAGCAAGGCTATCGCCCATGTGATAGCTGAAAAAACCATATCACGCCTTGGTCTAGACAAAGCAAATCCTGGGGACTGGTATGTAGCCATTGGAGCTTGAACCACCCACCCGACTCAACATTGGGGACACGACTTCACAGGAGCTTCGACTCCATCCCATCCGTGCCAACGCCGACCGCGTCATCACCTCGTGCCGATGAGCCAAAGAGCGTCTCGTGTTCCAAGAACCAAAACCCAGCCCCAAGCAGGGAGGACAAGTCCAATTGGAAAGACTGGTAATATTTCTCGTATGGATGAAGGTACACGCACCCCACTAAAGCTAAGCTTTCAGGACTTTTGATGAGATCCCGAGTGCTTCGTCCACGAACCGATGGTCACAGACAGCTTTTTCACCTCGGTACTTACATTTTTATCAAATTAAACACCGCCTGACCGCCAGCAGGTGCACAAGTACGCCTGTGGCACCTAGTGCTGCAGCAGCCGCGGGACGGGATGCTCAAGTCTGCCTGTCAACTGCTCTGAGAACATCAGCAAGCCCGGTCCTCAGGCCAACCCTACAAGCAAGGTGGGCAGCTAGCATTCATACCCATAGTACAGCCCCAGAAGTTGAGGTTACCCACTTTGCCGCAGTTTGAGAGATGGGTACCCTGGGACCTCACCTGAGACCGTGACGAATGTCCTTGCTTGTGCAAATGCTGCATCATCAACTATCCCTTCAGATACTTCATCAATCTTCACTCCTGGGCTCACTGCCACTGAGGTTGCTGGGTAAGCTCAGCAGAGCTATCTGAGGCACAAATTTCTCTTAATCTGTCCCGATAGCCCCCCGGTGTCCATCTCAAAACGCCCAGGCTCGCCCCTTGTTAAATCCCCCACCCAACGGAGGAAGCACTCACCTCAGGTTCTATGCCGCAGAGATACTAATGATCCTGGCAGCAGACGCACACTGCCACTGCACTGCTTACCGGACTATGCCGGTATGTCACATAGTCTCTTCCCTCGTATCATGCGAGGGGCTGATGAAAATTATTTACCCCACAGCCCCCATCACCAGCAGACCCCCGGAAGTTTCACACGCCAACCTAGGGACAATTGAAACAGTTGTTCCGCTTGTGCATGAGAGAGGGTGGGGGTTGCTTGATGCCGACGCAGGCCGGATTATCGATTTGACTCTGAGTTCGGAATGTGGGGAATCTGTGGAAGCCGAGGGAGAGGACAATGGAGATGATTACGGAGAGGGTAGGGGTAGAAGCTCCAAGAAGGGTGGGGAGGAAGGAGGGGAACAGGAGGAGGACGAGGCTGAGGAGGAGCAGGGGGGAGACGGGGGGAGCATGGGGGAGACGAGGGGAGGTGGGGGAAGGCAAGTTCCCCAGAGTCTTGTTGGAATTGTTGAGGAGATCTGGGACGAGCCATTAGCAGTGGATGAGCCTATTCAAGTCACCACCAAAGAGGACCATATAGATGAGGGTGTAGCGCGTGTCGAGAAGCCTGGGTCTGCAGCCGGCCCGACTGAATTGTGAGTCGATACTGCAGGTATGGTTGGTGCAACACTAATCCTTAGGTCCATGTAGAATGATTTCTGATGAAGAGTCTCGAGAGCAGTTGCTTGCCCCGATCCGAGTGTGGGCAGAACGACTGCGGACGGTGGAAAGTTGGAATGATGCAAGTGACCTAGAGATGAACCCCCTTTATCTCCTTGAAAACAGCAGCTACCTATGGGTCAACGTCTTCGAGAGAGTAATGTTTTACCTCTACGCCCATTCCATCTTCGCCTCCCGCCAACCTCATAGAACTCTGGTCATCCCACCAACCCTGTTTCAGACCGCTCGTTGCAACCAAACCCACCTGAACACAGAAGAAGAGTACGAACGGGACATCTGGCACCACCCACAAGCACCGACCTACGTCATCCTCCCGATCAACGAGATGGAAAGCATGGATCCCACAGATGCTCAATCCCCTACAACCCTCCATTGGTACATCTACTTTGGCCCTGTTGTTGCGGGGGAGTGTCACATGCGTCACATGGACTCTACAGGACCACCAGGCCAGGAAACCAGTACGCAAAGGTGGAAGCGGGTGCAGACAGTGATGCGGATGATCACCCCAACTATCAAGTATCAGCTCCGGGCGGATGTACCACAGAGCGACCGTTTCCTCCAACGCCCCGGGAGCAATGACTGCGGTTTCTTTGTCCTCCAAGCTGTGTCAGCCGCCTTGTTTGATTGCTTGGATGCACTAGAGAACCCTCTTCCGGTCGAGGAGGTCAAAGCACGCATCCGACAGATCCTACATGCCTGGAAAAGCGGAATCATGGCTGAAATTGCAGGGGGCGGCCAACCCGCGGTAGTAAACTTGCTTCATAGGGACACCTGGGCGTTCCGGGGGCACGTGAACCAGAGGGTCTCCAATTCTGGATTTAGAACCTTGCCTGATCTGTGCCCTGTTGAGCCGGCACCTCCACCTGCCGCATCTCCACACGCAAGACCCCCTCCATGGAAGACGGGGGCTACAGCCGAGTATGAGCGCCAATTGCTAAGTGGGCAGATACCACCCACACCGAGCCGGGTATTGGAGCGCATGACCAGCAGGCCACCTTTCACCGAAGTGCAGGAATTACCCATCAGGTCACAGACCCCGTGCCATCCCCCGGCCCCACCTCCCTTCAAACGCATGTTTTCAGTCCCTTCACCAACCTCGTTGTCGAGGAGCACCCCCTTTCCCACAGGCAGTGTGCGTTTTAGTCCAGCCGGTAGTGACGTTTCCCGGGCTCCGTCTGGGTTCAGCTTCGTCCTTGGTCGTTCAACGGCGGCAGGCTTCCCCCCCGTTGATGAATCCAAGTATGCGGATTTTTTTGCCGAACTGGAGCAAATTTCAACAGACCATCCGGTTGGTATGCTACAGGGTATCCGGGCCCGCAACAAGGATGACGTGTTGTCGGGTGCTTGTTTGCTCCCCGGCAGGCGGCCTAGCCAGGTCGCGGCTGGAGTCACTCTTATAGAGGGACCGAGGCCCCCGGGCCCTGGAGATCACCCGAATGCCGTGGGTATTGCAGAGTTCAGACGCCTAGTCATGAGCATCCAGGATGGGCTAGAGAGGGACAGGGTGCTGCTTACTGGCCGGCAAGGAGGTAGGCATTTGAAACTAGATTGGCGAAAAGACAACCTAGAATTGGACGAAGACGTCTATGAAATCGCAATGGACATCGACTCTCTGTCTTTGACTGTCCAAGACCCAGTGTTCACAAGCCCCGTCTCAGTGCAGGCCTACCCATCAAGAGCGAAGACGCTTACCACCGATAACCATCTACGGGTACTACACCGTGGTGTGGAGACGCCTCTCAGTCACTGTGAGCACCATACTATACGTCCATCTGCCTATGCCGTCAATCTGATGACACTCAACTGGGTAACCAAAGTTCATAACTTCACGCTGTTCCTTATGGGGAACAATAATCAATTCCTTGCCAACATTTTCTTTCCCGACATGGAGGAAGAGAGGAACAACGCAAACAGACGGGTCCAGATGATGAAGAGCGAAGACTATGGCCTGTTCTATGACGAGGGGTTCCTGGTGGCAATGCGCCGCGCCATTGACTCGGCCCCGCAGCACCTCCGGATGGCTTTTTGGCAGGCTCGAGGCGAGCTGCCTTCCTCGTACAGGCGTGCTCTCCACAGATCAGTTGCCCCGGGGGGAGGGCGCAGCTTCGCCGGGACCAAAATGATCCCCGAGCTAATTAACTTGGTGCTTCCCCAGCTGCGACAGGTTACCGACAACGAACCCAGGCTGGCGAAGTTTCGAAATTACTTTTTCCATATCTATGGGAGGAACCTAAAGTCAGTGGGCCAGGATTTGACCGGAAGGGCCGGCAACAATCCGCTTTTGAACATTTTCACCCAGTACCCAGTCGTTGCATGGGAGCATGCCAACCCAAACGACATCGTTTTCGACCTGGGGCTCGAGATCCTAGTGGACCCCCAACGCCTGACCACCGACGTGGGGCATACGACTCTGCTATGGGACCAGCGTGCTCTCGAGAGATTGAGCAGCCCCGGGTGGCTAGCACCTAGGCTTGACGCCTACTTACACTCCTTCGAAGTCGGGGGGCTAAGAGCGTACGCCCGGAAGCAGGTCAGGTGCTCTGGACTGGTCGGCGTGCAGTATTATCACAAGGAGAGCAAGCAGACACGCGTGCACGAAGATCGCTCGATTGGCACAGGGTTCACCCCCAAGGACGCGGCAGGCTACACACAGAGATACTACGATGAGATCGAGCGGCTCAAAGAAGCATGGACCCCAGAAAGCTACGGGCTACGTGTGGAGTTCAGGTGTGGGTCTTGGGCGACGCGAGTACTTGCGGCTGTCAACCCTCGGAGGTGGTTGCATAGGTTTGTTGAGGAACAGGCAATCGTGAGTGCGTCGCCCATTGATGGACACCGCCATTAACAAGTACCCCATGGGCTCCCATTTGGCCCATCTATCAGCTGGCATATGACTCCCAGGAGCTAGTTCATCTCAAGCGACTTTTCCTCGATGCTTATACTCGGTCCCTTTATCGCCAATCTCGACTGGACCGTCATTTGAGGAACATGGAGCACGTCAAGCTACTGACTGCAGTCCTCACATACCTCATCAAAGGTCTAATCCAACGGCCAGACGACATGAGCTCGAGCAGAGAGATGGCTAGGCGTTTGATGATTACAGCTCGCTCAAAAAAGCACGGCTTTCCCTCGGTTCAAGGCAGGATGTTGTCAGAAGACTTGGTTTCTCTTGAGGGAGAGCCCGATCCCGAGGACTTCCGCATCCTACGCTACATGAATCGCAACAAACCGGCTGGCGCGCGATTAAAAACCAGCAGAGCTCAGGCAGTCCAGGGACCCGAGGGACCAGAGCAGGTGGTGGCAGCCAGGGCGCTAGTCTCCGAGACGGAAAACGGTTCACGTCCGGCGAGCACCGAATTAGGGCCAATGCTGGCAGGTCAAGACCGAGAGTGGGTCGAGCGGCTAGTCAACACGGATCTCGCCGGGTGGTTGTGGAGCAGATTCCCGACGAAGGACAAGAGACGAACAGGAAGCGCACAGCTGCTGCGTGGGCCGCTCCGCTTCAGGGATTGGAGGCAAATCTCAACAGCGCGCCACGAGTCTCGCATCAGAGGAGCTCAGCAGGGTTTTCAAAGCACTATTGACACGTTATTCCCTCCAAATTGGCAGCAGGATCGATTCAACGGTGCCCAGTGGAGAACATATCAGGTGGAAATTCTAGATCAGTGCATCGAACGTATCGACAGCCGCACTGGACATGACCGGGTCCGGTATTCGGCAGCTCTCCGTCGTGAGATCGAATTATGCCTTGTAAAGTGGGAATATTTACCCGTGCCTCAGAAGAAGAAGGTATGGGCTTTCAATAACCAAGCTGGAGATCCCACGTATGCCATGTTTGCCAATCCGGCTATTCACATTTGATTGTAATCCTTATATTTCACGTTGTGAGCTTGTCGCTCCACCTTTGGTTCGTGGGTAATCGACCAGTAATTATGAGCAGGGGCAGCAACGGGGGTTGTTGGCTGGCAAGGATATCGTGACAGTTGGATTTCTCAGGAACTATGTCAAGCCTCACAGCCACTGGCCAATCAACGAGTGACAGGTTTACTCAGATAATAGGTCTGGCATTTCCAGGATTTCGTGATTGTTAGCTTATGCAGGCAAAGGTACGGCGTTCGGATTGTAATTTTATTAGGTAAGCAGAAACTGGATATCAAGCAGGTGAATTTGGTGTCACAGGAACTCGTGGGTGCGGATTATCTGGATAATGTCGACATTATCACCGAATTATATCGCACAGATAACGCAGAGAGTTTGGGGCGATTCTCTGCGTTATTTCCCGCATCTTATTACGAACCTATATAAACAATAACACAGTATCTAACCCAGATATTGATCCGCACGGGCACGGATGTAGGCAAACAAGCGGTGAGGATGAGGCTGTGGACGACGGGTACGGGCGAGACAGTGCGACACGGCAGTAGCACACACGAGCAAGGGTGTGTGTGTGCGAGGGACAGGCAAACAAAGTAGACGGGCAGGCGATCACGGGCGTAGATCAACGACCGCGGATGTAGCCGTGTGGGTGAGATGCGCAAGAGCACGAGATGAGGCAAAGAGTGAGCGGCGAGACCGGAGGCTTAGATGGGACGACTCACCAGGACAGGCCTACCGCTTGGACGGCAAGGCGCGGGGACCACTGGGGGCGAGAAGCGGTCAGCGGTGGGCAGCAGCGCTGAGCGCAGGCTTACCTGGGTACGCAGGTAACACCGCCAAAGGCGTCACCTTGTCCCGTGTGAGTTGAAGAGAGGTGGGGCGAGTGTTGTAATGAACTTAGCCCGGCACGTGACTTCGATAGCAATCACCATCGGGCTTTGTTTAGGGCCGGGCTTGGTACCTTTGGACACGGATGTTGCACGGCCTACAAAAATGTTGTAGTGCTGTGTAAGCATACATTTCGATTAATGCAGATATACAAATCCATATATGCGCTAGGACTTAGTGAGAATATATATTTTATTCGTGAATTCTATTAAAAGGAGGTGGCCTATTGATAGAAAGTACAATTATATCCAATTTGGTCACATAATGTGCACATAATCTGGAGAATCTGGGGCTACGAGTTTCTGTGTGTGTTATGCATGATTTCAATCTATGTATGGCTATATTATACATTGTCCCAGCTTTGTGGCTCTGAGTAATGAGCAGTTGGGTTTGTGTTACCCTGCGATTTCATGAAGTTTGCGGTTGTGCATTATAACACATTTGGGTGGCTCAATCACAGCAATTTAGGATAGATTTGGCTGCTTATAATTTACGTGGATAGCTACAAATTATTGCTGTTTGCAAAAAAGTTGGCGGAGCGCTTATTGTTTGATCAAATGAATACCGCCCACGTTTGAGTCGTTCACGCACGATACAGTGACTATGATAGCACATAAATAGTACCATTGTGGTCGCACGGACGAGGAGAGTCGATCTATAAAAGAAAATAGCGAAATTCGAAGTTGAAAAAATGGCCCCTGACCCCTGGGAGCATTTGGCTCTTCGCGTCACAACCAGGCCGTGTATAGTACATCGGCGAATTCAATAGGCTTATATCCCCACGTCAAGTGAATCGAGTCCAGACCAAACATTCGGGCAATATAGTATGTACTGTCAGCACTCTGACGTTAGGATAGGATATCGTGATGGAGCACACTTAGCGGGAAGCGAATTGGTGCAAACCGTATCATCGCGTCGGGGCGATTCGACGCCAGGATGCGGCGTGTGATTTGCGTACGCCGCATTCATGTGTATTGCTGCTTTACCTGGTGCCACAGTGCTGTGGGCCAATTGCTGGCCCAGACACGCAACGCATTGAGGTATCATATTAGCGTCCTTGCGTATCCTCACCTCAGATTGGTTGAATACAGTGTATCCTAGCCATATGCCGATCGATCACCCCGAGTATCCCCACCTTAGGTTCACGCAGTGGATGACTTTACCTATCGCGTTCGTTTTGTAAATTTATCAACCCCTTCATATACTAATGGAGACATAGTAGCTTGATACCAGAACAATTAACTATGAATGCAGAAAGTTTAGAGCAAAAGGTCAATTTTCTCTACTCCTAACGCTTCAAGATGAGAGAATGTTAGTAGAATCAGAAGCACAGGTTTTGACCATAGAAGTATTTTTTTATTGGATCTAGGACTAACCTGGACTCTAGATGAAGACCTTTGAGTGCCAAAATGCGGTGCTGCTCATCACATATGCATATAGTTTGAATCTCACAAATAAAGCTTAACTCTGCTGAAAGAATCATCATACCTTGACAGGAATGTAGAGCTCATAGTTTCACGGCCCATAGTTTTGTCACTTTCATACTTTCACCACTTGGATGACCCAAAGACCCCTTACTTAGACTTTCATACTGGTCATTGGCTGCAGCATGATAATTGGGCTGCCATGGATCGCAGCCTGCGCGGAGCTCACGGCGAGTACTGGGCTCGGGAACAGGCACTGAGTAGGGGGCCGGGTGCTGGCCCCGGTCATGCATGACCCATCGGTTGGCTCAGCCACCGGCAAGACTGGGGACGCTGGCACCGCCGAAGGCGGCGCAAGCGTGGCCGGATCTCCCACCACGAGGGCAACTCGCGGGTCGGGGGGTTTCGACTGAGCAAGCCAACGGGGCGTGCTGGAAGGGGACGGTGGGTGGGAAGAAACGCGACGTGCGACCACGGGCGCTGTCACGGTGCAGTCGTGGTCGAGCGCGAGTTGACACATCCCTGCGCGTGGCACCTGGCCGGCGCGCCGCACCGGAGGTTTCCTCGCTCAGTACCGCCCACGCGTTTCCGCCAGCTGCAACGCATGGCCTCCCAGTGCAGGTGCAGGTCGCGTGGCCCACGCGACGACATGAGACTTTGCGCTTTGCCATGTCCACATCGTGGCAGCACCCGATACTATGCGTCGCTTTTTCTTCCCATCCGCTGTCCCTTTTACATTACGCCCCATCGGTTTGATTGGTCGGGATCCGGCCTAGCTTGCGCTGCCCCTGGCGGCACTCCCGTTCTCCGACCTCGGCGGCAACTGAGCGAATGATCAGATCGGGCCATACCTAGCGCAAGACCGGCATCAGTAATGACCCCGAGGTCAGTACCCCAATTTATTGTGATACGAGATACTCATACTCTCCCTAGGAGCCGGATCTTTAGGTACCATCTGGCCAGAAAGTATATCATTTGTTGTATAAGAATTTGAGACATACATTGGGTTGTACTATCAGCCTGTGGGCTATTTCAATACATCCGCTCAATTTTTGTTACCTGTACCCATGTATGAAGATTCTGTCTCGGAGTTTCTGCATACTTTGCTATGGTACAAGGTGCATATATGCACATCTACATTCATATTCGCAACCAGAATACATACCTATGCGTGACGAACGAGTACAACGAAGCTTTTAAGCTTCACTTTCAAGGCCAGCCATTAGTACCCACAAAAAGCATATATGAAAGTAGATTAAATTTACAAAACGAACTCGATATATTAGGAACAGGATATGGATAGACTTATTCATTTTGATTAGCTCTGGAAAAACTGCCTATTAGCCTAGAAAATTAGCTGACATTACCACCAACCTCAAATTGGGTTGGTTTACATCCCCCCTGCCCTGATCATTCCCACCCCTCTGTCCCGTCAAACCAGGAATTCATTTCCGCTTCTTCACATACCTGCTGCACCAATTTAGTCTCATGGCCTGGTCCCCGTCATCTTTGGACCCTGGAAAAACCAAACAGGGAGCAGAGTTTTAACAGACAGGTGCGGGCCGTTTGAAGTCCCACCCCGACTCCCCCTTCTTTCACCCATTCAATACCCATCGTTCAACATGGATTCCGGTATGTTGTATCCCATTTCTGCTAGGTGACATACATTGACCTTCCTTTGTTATCCAAGCTTGTGATATCTGCGACAGAGATGCCCGCTGCGTTCAATGCGTCCTGTGCAATTACAAGTATTGCGTTGGGCGGACCAGGTGCATGGCTCTCTCGCCCGATCCAGCAGTCTGGTCGGACTTCCAGTGCCCGGATTGTTTGGGTGATAACGATCTTCCATGCCTTGTCTGTCCCAACGTGGCCTGCTCGTTTCGTAAAGAATATCCACTGATCGCATCGAGCAGAACGCGAAGAGGCTGTTTCCGGCTCCCAAAGTGGGGATCTTGATTTTGTGGCTTGGAATCTTCAAAGATTCCGCGTCGGACATACAGGATATCCTGGTTGGGACTTTGGTCGCCAGCAGAGTCGAGGTGAGTTCATCAAGCCCGTAGAAAAAGCGACCTCGGTGCTAAACTACTATGCGAGTACAGTTCTCCGTGTTTGATATATCTTTACTCGACGCGACTAATGACTCCAGGGGATTAACCCTTTGGCTTAGGTAGAGTTGCCTCTCTATCGCCTTGGATGAATGGTTCGATGACCGATGTCTGAAGCGGGCTCCAGAAGCAGGCTTCTCTTTTCATTATATTGATTACGGAAACCTTTGAGAGTAACGGGTGGGTACACTTTGACGACGATGAGGGTATGGCGCAGTGGCAGCGAGAGGAAAGGGTGCGTTCCGCCTACTTCCCCGCGCCTAGCCTTGCGGTGAAATGCTTTATGGAACTCAAGCTCCTGGACGCCCTATTTGTTCCGGACTCATCGATCACAGAAAATATCCAGCGACTCCGACAGAGCTTCCTGTTCGTGCTCAGCTGTGGCGGCAACTACAAGACCATGGGGCAGCGGCCGGAATTCGTCGGCTGGATTAAAAAGTTAGTTGAGCTTCGCCACCAACCACACCTACGATTGCTGACCGGCGTATCCTCCTTCCTGTGACCTGTATCACTTGAATGGATGCCGTGGTGTAGGAACGTTGTCAAGAACATGATAGGCTTTCTGAACCCACGGCTAGCTATGGGTCAGGTGCCGGGCTTCATATCACGCTTTCTGCTGTTGATTTGCGTCCAGGCTAAGCCCACGCACGTCGCAATTGTTGAGGCTTACGTTCGGGATGAAATGACCCGGACCCACTCGGACATCATTTGGTTCACTCCCACTGGCATCCTGGTATATCGTTCCGCCCCGAGCAGGTCGAGGCCCTGCGGCGTGGAGCTCCCGTTTGTGCACAAGACCTGTGCGTGCAACCGCGAGCCAAATGGGGTGAAGCGTTGGAATCGGGGCAGGGTGCACCACGATGGTGGTAGCACCGACTTGGTGGTATTCAATTTCGCCACGAGTTGCTGCAAGCGGCGCTTGCGCCTCATCTTTCCCGATGGCTGTCCGCCAGTATACGAGCTTGCTGGGGCGAAATTTGTTAAAGCCGCCTGGCCTGAGCAACCCAATCATCGGGTCGACCTATCGCAGGCTCCGAGTTTGAGCCTTGGTTGATTGTATTGCAGATTAAAACCCCGAGCCATCGCCTTTTTTTTGGTATATATTTATTGTCGTGCGAAGGCGGAGCCTTATGTTTCGACATCCGAGAAGAGAAAGAGGAGACAGAGACACTAGCTGGACAAGATACGAGAGGAAGACAACTTAGCTCAGAGAAGCGTGAAAAAGGATAGACGCAAGACGGACGCCTACGGCGTGAGAGAGATACAAACATCGGACAGGGTGCTACGGACAACTAACCAATATACTATAGTATCGACAACTATTTAATGAGACCTGAGAAACGAAAAGTGCGGCGTATGAAATCAAAGAGAGCAGAATACGCCGAGGCGTCGGAAAGGAGGAATGATAAGCTCAGGTAGTCTCGACCCCTGGACGCGAGGACCTCTGGTCTAATGTGATCGAACTTGGGGCAGCGTAAGAGGTAATGGATCACCGATTCTTGTGCCTCTCCACACTCTTGACAGATTGGCGAGTCCACGAGACGCATCTTGTGGAGGTGTCGCCAGAGCTGGATGTGCCCCGTGATGAGTCGGAAAAGAAGGGTGGCATGCGAGCGAGGCAGTTTGGCAGTGTTGCGGAGGAAGTCTTCCTGCCTGATAGCAGGGTATTTTTTCAAACCCACTGACCTTTATCCATAGAATCGAGGGTACGCCGGTACCTAGCGAACGCCCAAAGGGTAAACAACGCGACATGCAGGGTTGGTGTTCTCGAGAGGATCGATGTATATGCTCACATTTCTTTCTTATGAACCCGAGTTGCACGGAATAGGCCATTCGATGTCTGAATGCGTGGCGAAACTCGACGGTCAAGAAAAAGAAATATTGTCCCTGCGCAGGTAGCCCAGTGAAACCGATGCGAAGGTTGCCGAACTTAGCATCCAATTCGACCGGTACAAGGAAGCCCAGGCCACACGCTGGGCAGAAGCCCCACAGTCCGCTGCCGCCGCCGATATTGAACTCGATTCGAACGAAGGGTCTCACCTGAACGTGGAGCAGGCGATGATGCCGAATTTTGTCAGGTGTCCGACACCTGCAAACGAACGTCCCAGGGTGAGTGCACGGCCAGAGAGAGAGGATACAGGAAGAGGTCCTGGCGAGGCAGACTACCGTGCCCGCTCTGAAGTGGAGCGTGACCGGGGAGTGGAACGGCCAAATCTTCACCAAAACCAACTCGATTTATGAGCTTTAAAGCGGCGGTATGAGAGCGCCCATGTACAGGGAATTAATAAATACAAAAGAATACAAAAACCTGCCAGGTAGGTACCCGTTGATGGCAACTTTCACATTCAGCAGCAAAATCCGAGCCAGAAAAGTTCGAGTGGACTGTTGAACACTCAACCAATTGGCTCAAAGCTCCGACAGGATTATCTGAGCGCCGTCCGAGCCTGGTCTAACACTGTCTTCCTACTTCTTTACCATGTCCTTTTCCTCTCCTTCGACCTCACAACACATCGGGCTTCGGAGGGCCGTGGCGAGGCGGTTACCGCCCGGCGGGTAGGACACGTGATTGGACCCTGGATCCGCTTATATCTTCCGGG
>WSTG01000813.1:0-13622 GCA_019616325.1 Ceratobasidium sp. 394
GCCATTGGCAAAATCCACAGGAGCTCCGGAGCGTTTGGTAGCTGGGTATTTGCTCCTGTGTGCTCCTGATTATAAACGAGCACTCAGGAGACAAAGGAGCATGGTGCTTGCCACGCTTGTGAGTGCTCGTTTATAATCAGGAGCACACTGGCGCTCCGGAGCCCCAGACAATTTGGTTGAGGCCTACAGTATCATTCAAACTTCACCTGGCAAATCAAACAAAAGACAATTTTTATGGTTCTCTAACATCATTCTAGGCATAGTGAATATGATTGCACTCCTATATTACTGCAGCCTCACAACTTGTACTGATAGTGAAATGAGATTAAGGTGCATTAATATCAAAAGCATTCATGTGATTTCTCCAGCACAGAATGATGATAGTGAAATAGCATGTTCACACTCCCTTTTTTCCAGATGGCTGTCTGTCTGCAAGCTTTTGCTATATACACTCATACAGATCTGCAGCCAACCTTGGTGGGACCCACCTCTTGACAGGTTTCACCCCTGAAGATTTTCCCCTCTTAGTATCAAATGTGTTTCATATTCTGCACCCATTCATGCCAATAATATTCCATAATACTGGTGCTTTCATAGTGCAAACAGTGAAAGAATCATTTATATTATCATCATAGTTTCAGTGCGAACACTGTGTAGTGATATTATGATATTGGTATTGCTTTTTGCATTATAATTGGCGCATAACAACCCCACATTGATAATACTCTAATCGCCCTGCGTGCCTGACTTTCCAATCTTACAGTATCCTACCTGTAGTGCATACATACACCCATTTCCCTGTCACCTGATAATTAGGCGCCATTATCATTCCTGCCTCACGCATGTGGTATCTTAGGCGTAATTATCAGCTCTGCCTCATCCACCGTGTCTCCAGTCATCGAGTCTTCTGTCCCGTGTATTTAAGTGTCGGTCTCTCTCCTCTTTCTACACTGTTCTCGTCTTCCACGTTGTCCCCAACTCGCGGTTCTTGTCCTTTTTCTCCCACCCTTACCACTTGCCCATGTTGTTTTTGTTTCCTTTCTCTTTTTTGTTTCTTCCTCTCACGGTCTCTCTCGGTCACTTCACTGGTTTGTTTCTTCTCTTTGTTTTTCTTTTCTCTGTCTCGCTTTTGTACCTACGCTCCCCCGTGACGGCTTGAGCTGCCTGCCGGGCCCTGGCGTTCCGGTCTTCCCGGTTCCCCAGGTCCCCCCGGTGGCGGCGAGATATCCTCGGACCTGCGCGTTCTGCCGCCTGTCAACCCACGGGAGCCTGTGTCCCAGTTTTATCCTATTTACTCGACTCGCAAGTGATAGTCCCCAAGTAGAGTATCTGTTCCGAGCAAAAGTCCATAGATCTGCGATTATTTTATTACGGCTAGTTCGGGTATAGCTTACGACAATCCCCTTATTATCATTATCGCGTTAATGCAGCCATTAGCATTATACGGCTGTCATGAAGGTGATTTGTTAAAAAATGATAGGGGAGACGCACACGTTCAAACTCATATTCAAGATTACTATATATGGACCAACAAACGCCAAAACCTAACACTCTGACCGCCTCGAGCGTGAAGCAGCAGCAACCTTTTCGCGATCGACCTTGGAACGCTTCGGCGCAACCCCAGCAGACGACGGGGACGAGGTCGGATGGGTTGGAGTCCGCGGAAGAGGTACTTCCACACAAACCATCGTATATCTTTTGTGCGGATTCTTCCTGACGGTTTCCGTAGAGACTAGGTTCGACGGAACGGTGATATTTGGCGACATAGCCTTGTTAACGCTGGAACGAGCGGGAGGGTGATGCGACGAGTCAGCGGGAGACACATTCTCATTGGCATTCGGTCGCCTCGCCGCCTTCCTTTTTATCTCCCTGGTCGGCCGCGATTTCTGTAATTTTTTAGCCACCCGTGACCACTCTAAATGAACCTAAGACACTCACCTTGTGCGCCATGTCCGTAACATTCTCGAAAGCGTGAAGGTCAAGCGCCTAATTGCAATATTATTAGTTACAGTTCTCGCATTGGAGTGACAATAATATTTCTGGTAATACTCACATCAGATGACCGGTCGATCGTTCCGTACGCTTGCTGCAGGCGTCGAACATACTAGTGGAACGATGAGGATACTCGGTATCGTTAAGGAGCGGTATTAACTCACGGTTTGATACCCTCCAACTCCAAAAAACGCTTTCTCATAACCTCTCCACGCAGGCTCGAGGTCGAGATTCATCCTCTCCAAAAGAGCGCCCAAGGTTAGCAGAGATTCCGTGACACGTGTAACAAGTTACTGCTCACACCGTTCCAGAGCCTTGTTTTTGTGCCGTGGAGGAGCGCGGAGGAAAGCTCGAGAACAGGGAGGATAGATATATCAACAAGCCACGAGGCCAACGCATGCCCTGCCTTATTGAGCACACGCCAGATCTGCGATCAAAGGAATTCATTTCAGGGCGCGAATGTACATGTTACTCTTAAGCACTATGTAACCACAGGCCGTTCGGGATCTAGAATCGAGATGATCAACATAAGCGTCTAGAGTCACTCGGAGGAGTAGAGGCAAACTAACCATTAACATTATTTTTCAGCCAATCATTGCACCAGTTGAAGGTGACAACATCATCCTACTGTCGTGCTTAGATCTTGGGCGAAAATGCAAACGCATTGACTCACATATAGGGATTCTTTAGACGCACTCCACATCCTCTCAGCAAGCTCGGCATAGAATGCGCTTCGCTTTCGGGCGTAGGCCTTCATACCTGGCGTACTATTATCACGCTCCGATTTCCACAGCCATATTTCGCGCAGCTTTCGAAAGCTACGGATGGCCATTACCATCTCCCGCTTGAGAAGAACGAGCTGCTCCTCCCATCTCTTCCAGCGTTCCCTCGATCTAAACCACTCCGGTTTCAATGCTGTATGTACCCAATTCAGATTTTGTCACGAGTAACATGAAGATCATTATGTACTTACCCTCGACTACCCAATCGTCGACATTCGGAGCCACTTGAGACCTCCAAATCCAGGGTGCACTAACGTGCCCTTGTCCTACGCCTCGCGAGACATCCTCCATGTATGACTGGAGTGGTACAAGATCGGATTTTTTGAGCTCGGGATACTTGTCTTGGACAGGCTGCGGAGCCCCTAGACGAATGATTGCTTTCCGTGAGTTCTCGTATCGCCATTGCGCCTTTGAAATTCGCTCTCCATGACGTCGAATTACGGCTTCAGATCGTGTAGTCGCCATTTCCCCTCTCACATGGCGTTTTTTGTGATTAATCGCCAAAGACTTCGCTCCGAGCAATTGTTTAGTCGACTCCACACTGTCTCCACACGCCCCTTCGCGCAATCCAAGCTCCGAATTTGCGAGCGAAGACAACCCAGCAACCTCGATGGTTTCTGGGCTGTATGACGAGGGGAGTACGATCTCCACGTTTTCCAGATCCTCGTCCCGAGGAGGTTCGTACTCCGGGTGATCTGGGGGATCCAGGCCCGGCATGTAATACGTGCGTCGCTTTTGGTGAACCAACACTCGGTCGCGGAAGGCCATTCGCTGGGTGTTCAGAGTGCTGGCCTGTCGAGGTGTGGGATTGGAGCCAATAGCCTTCGCCTCATCCTGTAGGTTCCGCCTGAATATAGTATTATAATTGAATGTATTCACTCGCTTAAGAATCTACTTACATGCAATGTTCCAACTCGATACCCTCTGATAACCATCTTGTTGCGCCAGGGCGTCGCCCTGCGGCACGCGCAGTCGGGCTCTCCTTGTTGCGGGCCTCCCGAATGGATGATTGGAAGCTCCCATCTTTCGAGAGAGGGTTAATATTAATCAAATATGTTGATTGTACCACGCACAATTAATAATGGGGTCAACTAGAGGACTAGTCCAATTCCCCTTTTCATCCCGGTACGGCTCTATGGATTCAGTCTCCCACAACTTGATCTGATTTGCCGGAAGGCTTGCGGAAAGGTCTTCGTGTCGCGTTTTCTGTGTCGCCAATGCCTTCTTCGCTTCTCGAAATTTCGGTGGGAGCGATCGGGCTAACCACTACAGTTAGATACAAGAAAAAAAATACTAAATACGAGTTTACGTACAGAGATTGATCATTTTCTCAAAGTTCCATTCGTATGCCATGTTATTGAGATTGTCGGTCCGAGTTCCCGGTCCTTGCTCGGATGTGCTTCCTGCATGTTCGTTCATATGCGCCCACACACGCTCGGGACCTTCGCCTTCCATTCGACCAACGTATTGCTTGTGGTCAAGATTGTGGCGAATGTGGCAGGACAGATCGTGACCGACCAAATGCCATTTCGGGACGGCTCCGATAAGATCCAAGGCTTCGGGGAGGGAAATATCATCCGGAAGCCTGAGCGCCCGACGCAAGAAGTTAATAAACCATTGGCACCATACGTCATAGGTCATGCCAAATGCGACTGGCCCAAGTGCCCAAATGTATTTGGCCATTGATGCGAACGCCCAGTCCGCATATATGAACCTATCCAGTTGTGAAAATGTGCCGAACAGGAGTACAATATCATTAGCACATAGCCCTAGATATTAATCTCGCGCATATAACTTACAGCTCACCACGGAAGTAGTCTACAAGCCCACGGGGCATGAAACAACTATGGCTAGTGCATGTAAATGCGCCAATGCCAGTAATATCTCGGCCAGCCCATCGAACCGATGTATCGTTCCCGGCCTTGTGGTGGTCGCAAACCGGCTTTTCCTGCGGCAAATCATTAGATAGTGGAGCGCTGTGATATTTGACGCTAAGATGATGATACGCACAGTTCGTTGAGGCGGGTGCGACTGTTCAGTCCACTCCTTGTATGCGGCCTTATCTGAGTAGAATGCCTTCCCATTCGAGAAACAAATGTCTCCCGAGTCGGTTTTTTTCATCTTGCGTACGCTTCTTTGATTGCCATCGTAGCTAACATAGACCCGAAACCACTCTCTGGCAAAGTTATTAACCTTTTACTTTGTAACGTGATAAGATAATGATATCAGCTTACTTTTCTTCTGGTGAAACCTCATGCCACTCAAAGTTTTGCCCAGGTCGTGGACAAGCGACACAGTCAAGAGCTTCATCACCAGGATGAGCTTCTGCGGGATGTGAATAGAAGGAATGTCCGGCGTTTTGTCGGTTCGAGGTGTGGAGAAACTTTCGATATGTGTTCAAGAGCTCTCGATATCTGTCATCCACATCGCCTGGAAAGCCTGGCTTAGTGATGCGCTCAAGAACGAGATAGAATTTATGAGCAGAGGTCCGCCCTAGAGTCGTCAAAACATTGAAAGTGCGCAGCAACGTGAGCGTAAATGCAGATCGAGGAGCAAGATCAGAGCAAGGGAAAAGTCCAGCGCGCAGCAATTGTTCGGGTTTTGATAGCGCTTCCTGGTGTCCACAATATTGTACGCGGACCTCAGTGAACCCGTTCATATCCCCGACCAAGATTGGAGTTGTGGTTGTGTTCAAATCGCAAGGTTTTCCCCCATGTCCCAAGTGCAGAACATACCCTAGGTCCGAGAGAGATGAATCACTCCAATAGTCACCATTCCATGCCTCAACGCGATGGGTTGGAGTGAGCCGGTGAGCAACAAGCAGGCAGGCACGGCAGCAATGGGAGACTCCAAGACACGAGCTACAGCGGTAAAACGACCGAGTCTCGGCAAGGCAGACGTCACAAGCAGGACCTTGTGGGGGCTCGTCACGATTGTAGAGCGCAGCAATGTACGCGTCGCATGAGTTCAGGAGCCACTGAAGTAAATAATAGTTTGGGTTCTGCAAAATCATATTGGCGTCAGGTGCACTTTATCCGATATCTGACTTACCCTCTTCAGAGGCTCTTCGGGCGCTGAATAAGGGTCCTCGCCTGCTCCGAATACCCCCGTCTGTTCGCTCAACTCTGGTGGGATACCCTCATTGGCGGCGTCGAGGTCTTTCAGACGAGTTGAAGCCGGCTGGTGAGGCGAGCGAGTGGGGCCAAGCGGGGGATTTGGACTCTCAACTGGTAGCGACCCATCGAGTTTAAAAACCATCGTTTTTGGAGCCGCTTTCGTCCGCCCCCTTTTGACCTTTTTAGGTTTGTCGATCTCGTCATCGTAGAATCGAATCTCAATGTCGGGTTGAGCAGGTTTTTCGACCTCAATATGGATGCGCTTTGGAGGCATGTTGGATGACTTGGCGGGGGCGAGGTTGACGTCCTGCAGTAGACTGTTTGAAAAATTGAGATGGGATAGTCGATAATATTACTTGATGTCAGCTAGCGTGTATCTTAAAACGAGAGGTTATTCATACAAGTAGAATGAGTTACATGCAGTGGGGAGGCGATGGGAGCTGCCTGTACTGTGTGTGCTACGCTCGCGGGGGTATACTCTGCATTGAGTCAACTCGATCCGCCAGCATCAAACAACTCGAGAGTGCTCACAGCAGTTTGTCCACATCTACCGGCGTTGCGCGTACCGGGCCGTGTCCAAGAATCACAGGACGCAAACCCCAGCCGATTGAGACTCCGCTCGTAAGGGGTTTGAGACACCACCGTCTCATCGATGTGCTTGCCACCGGCAAACCAACACTAGGATATGGTGAGAAGCCTGGGCCTGTGATGTAGTCATACCTCGACTATTCGACACCCAGCAGGCGCATACATTCGCCCATCCAAACTTAGCAGCGTTGGATCCTGTCTGCTGTTAATTGCGCATGGTTTGCTTGCGTCGGAGTGGATCCTTGTCCATCCATGATCGAGTGTGACGTGCGTGGAAAGTGATCAGTTTTGGGAATCGGCGGCGATAATTGCGGACTGTTCTCGCCCCATGTTCCGCGTTCGCAATCCAAATTGGAATCAGTTGTGCTACGATGTCAGCACTTTCGAATGTATTCTGATTGAAACGATCTCATGCGCTTTCCTTGGGTCACTGAGCTTGGTTACTTAGACCTCACGTTGAAAACTATGAAACTAGCTAGCTTGGATAGAGAACAAACGCCATGCTGGAAAGAATGGGGGCGATTGATACAAAGGACAACTCGGGAGCGAGAGTTGATGGGCAGTTGCGGCATGGAAATGCATGTAGTAAGGCCGCTAGGCTTGGGATGCATTCATCGTCGCCGCCAGCTCCATGAATGGAGGCAACAAACATGTGCATGGCGATACAGAAGCAGGCGCGGGCCTAGAGCCAAGGTTGTGCTGGCCTTGTCCCGGTGTTGGATATCCCCTAGGTTTACGCCCTAAGCGTGCTTTGGCTATCCGGCGCTCAGCAGACGCATACATCCACCCATCTAAGTTCAGCCGCCCTCGGCTGGCTGCATATGGCTCGCTTGCGTGGCAGAATGGATCCTCGTCGATCCATGGCCAAGTGTAACCTATATTGGAAGCGATCGGTTTGAGGAATCAGCAGCGTATTCGCCCAGACAATTGCAAACGTCATCGATCTCGCTCAATAACTATTACTGTTTTGTCCTGTGAACGAGCATAACCCATGTAAAGTGATGCAACCATAGGTCTGAGTTGCCAAAACTAAGAGTGCATACATTGTCCGTGCGGCGGAAGAAACGCACATGGGTATAACGGTGCCTGGATGAGAAATAAACATGCTACGTTTGCAGCTGAATCTGCCAATCACACATGCCAATCAATCGATACCCCGCGGGGAAGATTTTCGCCCTGTCCTTCAGCCTTGCGGTGACGATTGATAAACGATATACCTTATCATGCTCAGTGTTTTGGAACCGGAGAGAGGAGCCGAAGTCCGATGTATAGAGCGTACTCGCTACAAGCAGTGACTGTAATATTAATACTATTTGCGTTGTTTGGCAGCGAGCACGTTGTTGTTTAAAGTACAGCGGGCCTTGACGCCAGAATGATGATGCTAGATTGGCGCAAGATCGATCTTACATAAATAGTACGCTAAACGCATCGGGGGCCTCCGCGTGCCCTCTCCCCTACCACCACTGGCTATTACCCTTGAATTTTGCTTGGAAGTACGATACCTGTTTCTACGATGCCATCTGCGTATCGTGAGATGACGCGTGAGGACCGCCAGAGGCTCGTCAAGCCGAGTCCGAAGGTTCTGGCCCTTCCGAAGCGATTTCAAGGTCGCCCCAAAGCCTGGTGGAACGACAAGATCGGCGCTCCGTTCAAGGCCCAGATCGCTACGCGCGGCAAGAAGACGGACAACGCCCGCGAATGGACTGCGAAGATATTCGTCACCGATTTTTGCGATGCGTTCTATAAGGACCTGAATTCCGAGGAGCGAGATGATTACGAGCTGCTCATTGGCGACGTAAGTAATATATTATCTTTCCGATTTACATGGTCTCGGGGCGGCTCACCCAACCCGTTACAATAGCGCGTGTATACTTACCTAAGCAATCATACCTCACGTGGCACCCGGGGCGTCGAACCTAAACCTCCCCGCATCAAAACAAAAGGGTACGCGTACGAGCGCTGGACGAAGCAACGCCCGGATGAGTACCAGCCTCTCCTCGATGCGTATCTGGACGAACACCCCGACACCGACATCAGCAGCGTGGGCATTCGTCGCAAGGTTACCAGCAATTTGTTCAAGGCGAACGTCTCGAAGGAAGATCAAGACCGCTATCGAGAGGAAGCGAGGGCCGCTGTTAAAAACGGCAAGCAGCTCAAGACTCTCACGGACGAAGCGCGTGCTCGGTAAGCCCCCAAGCTACGTACCCTGTTTTTTCACTCACCTCCCGGTAGGTATGTCGATGAGTTTCCGAAGAGAATGAAGGCATTTATGCAGGAGGCGGAGACCTGCGCGGGAATCCAGCTCAACGTCCAAATGTTCGCTGAGACGACTAACGGGAATCACGCCCTCACAACGTGAGTTTTACCTCCTTTTTTGGATCTATTTATCTAGACTAACGCGGTGTTAAAATAGCTTCTTGTCGGACGCTATAAAGGATTTTCGTAAGACTGCTGCTATGAACCAGCTCCTCGGTTCTATGAAGCAGTGGCTTCAAGTTACATCGGGTGCGTATTATCTATTCGACATTTTAAGTATCAGTTCTAACGTTCGGCGTTGGCTTAGGTAAAGCTGTTGAGCCCGGTGTGCCCCCCTTGGCGGTTTACGGCGATCCCGATCCTGCGGGATGCGAACGCCCGCTGTTACCGCCTGGTTGGCCCGACCTCCATCTTGCTGAGCTACAAAAGCTCTGGCGCTCGTGGGTAAAAAGCAAGTGGCGTAAGTCATTTTTCATTATCATTTTTTCGTTCTTGGATACCTAATAATTTTATATGTACCTTGCAGAGCACCAAGGCGGCGCTGGGAAGAGTATACCGTGGGAAGAAATTCGGGCCAACGTTGACAAGTGGATCGACCCCGAGCGACTGCCAGAAGGGGCCGAATGGAAGGACCCGAGTTCGATGAACGTCGCGCAGCTGTTTTTATTCCTCACCTACGTCCGTGACTGCGAGGCTGGCGTTATACCCGAAAACAAGCAGATTCAATTCAGGCGGGTGATTGCTGGGTCGTCCCCGATTGACCAATCCGACAGCCAGGAGTCGTCGCGCGAGCAGGTCACCCGGAAACGGAAGCTCGTATACGAGCTTACGTTCGAGGATACTGTCACACGGTGCCACGCTCCGGGTGGCATGAGTTACCCGCCGGAAAGCCTAGACTATGCGGCATTTCTCGTCAACGGGTCGTCCACACCTGCTATCAACAATGACGCCCCCCCGGAATGGCTCGGTCTTCCAACCAACGCGTCGAGCGTGCCGGGCGCGTCGGTTAATCCCGCGGAGCAGGCAGCTCTGGATGCTTGGCTCTGGTTGCTCCCTGAGGACGATAGGCGGCTTGCTGTAACGCTCTTGGAAACTTACAAGGAGTTCCAAGCGCATTTGCCTGCGTCGGTGAGTGATTTGTGATTTTGATGTTTTTGCCGTGCTAATTATTTTGTCACACCAGACTTCCGGTGGTATTTGGTCCTCCAAGTCCGAACTCCCAGCCCTCTTCCCGTCGGCAGCGCCCAACAACCCTCTCTCCGTCGATTTCTTCGCCGATTTCTGGCTTCCCATCACTTACTATTCGGGCCCTCGAAAATCGCTCAAAAATGGGTCATTCTTGTCCTTCGAGGCCTGGATTGACGAGACTTTCGAATCAAAAGCTCTGCTCCACGAGCCGAGCTCGACATTGCACGGCGGCCCCGATGATTGCATCTGGATCTTGCGCGCTCTCCTCAAGCTGCTTCTGAACTTTTTGGCTGTTTCCAATCGTATGACTCCCCCCATCGAGCTCCCGGAAGAATACGACCCCTCTCGCCTTCCCACGCACGAGCTCCCACGGTTACGTAATTGGATTCTGGATTTGACGGCCGAACTCAGCCGTAGCACCGACATTCTTCGGAAGACTTCGGCTGATCGTCGTGTGGGCGAAGCGCCGCGCGCTCGCCCGAGCTCGCCCGAAGAACCGGGCCGACCGGAGCCGGCATCTAGGAAACGCAGACGCCGAGGTAAAGGCAAAGGGAAGAAAAAGGCTGTCAGCAAGCGCGTCAAGAAACCCAAGCTCGATTCCTTGTTGTCTGATGACGATGAAGCACACAGCTCGTCCGATGGGGACGACTCGGGGTCCGAAAACTGGTCTGATCTTGACGCTCGTAGCGACGATGACGTTTCCGTGAATACCCCTCTATTCGACGACCCCCGCGATGTTTTCGAGCTTGTGCGGTCGCCTGGGCCGAGCAAGAAATCACACAAAGCTCGGTTTGCTAGCATGAATCAGGAAGACGAGGACGAGCGTATCGGGATAAGCGACATTCCGCTCCCGACCGGCAAGAAGACCCCGTCTCGCAATAGAGCGGAACGTGAGTTTTATTACTATATTCTTGGGACACGAGCTAACATTCGTCAAACAGTTTCAGCAATCTCCCCGACCGACACCGAAGAGCCCCTCCCGGTTATTTACCTAGATATCGATCCCAAGGACATTATTTTTGGCGGCTTCCCCGATCTTCCCCGCCCTCCTCGCCCTCGGTGCTCCGACTCGTACGAAACGATCCTTGTCGCCATGCAGAAAGCCGTCTACGACAACAAGATCCTCCTTGCGGCGTTCCACTCGCTGGCTAGCTGCTCCGAGGAGCAGAAAGCAGCTGATTCGAAGCGCACCTGGGATCTTCTTGATCGACTCCCATATGTGGACTCGGGCGCTGCGGAATTCTTCACCCGCGTGTGGCTCAATTGGGTGCGAGAGGAGAAGGTCGCCCCGGCGGTTATACAATGCGTTCAACGATTATTCGCGGCCTCCCAGGAGGCGATTGCTATATCGTTAGCGGCGCGCGAGGTTTGCAACCACCTCCGTCAAACCAACAACCCGCTCAAGTACGATCTTAACGCTATCTCACGGCTTGACGTCGAGTTGCGTATCGGACTCGCCGAGATGCGCTGGACTTACGACGAGGTACTCGCTTTGGGACGGCTCGCAACAGCGTGGTCCCGATACCTAGCCAACAGACTTCAATGGCTGGAGGTGTCACGCAAATGGTTCCGTGGCGAGCTCCCGGAGAACCCTAACTACTTCGAGGAATTTGCCGAATTCGGGGCGATTTGGCATCGGACAAACACCAAAGCCATGAATCGCCTCGTGGCTAACCGCGAAACATACTGGGAGATGACCGGGCAACCGTGGGACCCTAACCACACTACCTCGGGATTCGAATTCATGTTTGGCAACCCGTCTGTGACGAACATGATTGTATCTGACCCCGCCGGTGAGTCGTAAAATGATTTTAGCATCCAGATAATACTCATCACTCGTGGATAGCCTTGGACACAATGTTAAATTCGAAAATCAAAAGTGCAGCGAAAATCCTTGGTGTAGACTTCGACTATCTCTTGGTCGACGTGACTGAATCCCATTCCGACGGTGAGCTCAGGATATTACGATGTTATTACTACCTACTAAGATTACAGCAGACAAAACCCCGAAAATGGCGAAGTCGACCACATCCGACTCTGTGGCCGACGCTCCAGCAGCCGCACCCGCCGCTGCGCCCGCCCTTGCCGTCGACCTCGCTCCCGCCCCTGTTCCCGCCCCTGCCGCCGATCCTGCCCCTACGCTGGGAGGCCAGGACATCGCTGCGACCGCAGATGTGGCCGCCAAGTCACCTGTGCGACAACGCCGCCCCAAACCTCGCCCCCCACCCGCCGACGAAGACGATGTCGCTCCTGCCGCCCCCGCTCGCGATGCTACCAACGACCTCGCTCGCGCTGCCAACGACACAGCTCCGACTGGCCTAAAAGACACGGGCCCTTCCAATGCCGCTGCTGTCCCTGCCGCCGTCCCTGACCCCGCGCCCGTCGTCGCCGCCACGCCTGCCTCTCCCGCCGCGGCGTCCGCCTCCGTCACTGCCGAGCCCGCCTCTGCAGCTCCTCCCGCTCCTGGCACCTCTCCTTCCGCCGCCTCCGCCGCCTCTGCCGCACCCGTCGCCATAGACCCCGAACCTGTGGGCGCTGCCGCCGCAATCACCGAGCCTGCCGAAGCCTCCGCTGCAGCTCCCAAGCCTGCTAAAGGGCGCGCTCCTGCTCGTCGGACCTCGGCTACTCAAGGCCCGGCCCCTGTGCCCGATCGAGTGATGCGGTCAGCGATGAAACCCCAACAAGCAGCCATTACACCGGCGCCTACGAGGGCCCAGACCCAGAAGCGTGCTAGCACGTCGTCCGGCGGCGGCACAGCGACGAAACGTGCAAGACGCTAGGCACTAGGTCCGAGGTGAGGATGGATGTTGGGCAATTTCAATGTTTTCCTTACGTCTATAGCTTGTTAAAATATGCTTGTGAATGTGTTTGATACAAGAATGAATATATCCACCACTCCGTATTTTGATCATGCACAAACCATTGGTTAGCACTTAATACCGACAAGACTCAACATCCGTAGGATCACGCATAATATCATTTTAGCCCAGTAAATGCTACCTTTGGCACTTAGGTGTCCGGGTATTGGAGTTACCGTGAAGATCGTCCGATTCGGATGTGTAGATATGTCATATCAGTTATCTGAAACTAGTATGCTGTAACTAATATTATAATACACTGAAAGCCTTTACATTGATATAGGCATAATGATTATGTATTATAAGGTTATTTGATTGTCACAGCATGAATGTAATGCAGCACATCAAACCATGTCTAGACCTGAGTATTATCAAACCCTGTCTCTGACGTGGCTCACGCCAATATCATTGTAAGCTAAGTGACTTGACGCTGACACAGACATGACATTTGTGTGTCATAAAATATGATGACCATCAGCCTGAATGCTCGAGGTTGAAATGATATTGAGCCTTACCAGACTTCAAATGCACTTAGCTTTCTCAAGCTAAGTGCTATCCAGTATGTGTGTGATCTGAAGGCCACTAATATCATAGTCCATTGAACATTGTGACGCTGACACAGACATGATGTTTATGCACTATAAGATTATTTGTAGGTGTGACATCAGAATGATCATATCTTGCCTTACCGTGAAAGTGTTTCACACACTGAACCCGAATAATGTCTAAACATGAGTATCATCAAACCCTATGTCTGATAGGGCTCTCACTAATATCATAGTAGTCTAAAAGCCTTGGCGCTGATGTGGACGTGATGTTTATGTGTTATAAAATACAGGGAC
>WSTG01000814.1:0-13617 GCA_019616325.1 Ceratobasidium sp. 394
GCGACCCGACAGGGCTTTATGTACCTGTCAGTCTGTTTGTACGTACAAATAGATCCAGTCTACAGGAACTATACTAATAGTAAGCAAAGAGCGCAGGCCAAGTCCAAACATTACCCGAAACCTTGTATCATCCTGTCCTTCGGTTTCCTATTGTGTGCAGGGTGTCCGAGTAGGTTCCACTATGCTGGCGCACATTGTTTGTACCAAACGGCGAATGTTTGGGCTTGAGTATGCTTGCGTCCATATTGAACCTCAAGTCTCCGTTAGCTTGGTTCGCAGGAAAGATAGCGAGTTTGACCCGATCCGCTGGTTCCCGGGCTTAGGTAAGGGTACGGCTGGAATCAGCGTCATTGGTTTCCTTAGTAGGGTTTCATTTATGGAGTGATCAGAGATTACCCAAAAAGGCGATTAGTTTGAGGGTTTGAACCGTTGACCTCCTACGGGAGTTAAGCATATAGATACCCAGTTGGGAGTTGTTAATAAGGCTTTTTGGTCTAACCGTTGGTCAAATCACTCCGGTGAGGGGCTCTCCTGGGCATCCTAGTTGAGGTATTGCAAGCGGATTCTGTCTCTGTCTTGTGTGCACTCTTCCGCCAACCTGAAGAACAAATTGTGTATACACATTTTGTCATGACCTGCGTGACATGACGTCATGGACCAAGCACAAGACAGTCACTAAGTCAACTTTATTACATAATTATAGTGTTTTATCCGAAACCAGTCGGAGTACCTTATGAGTCATGTGACCTCCGTTACATGTTACATTACCCAGGCGCTTATGGTGGTTACGCAAGTCGGGTGTGCAACATCCCTCCTATGTAATGCACACCCGAGCTCGACCTGACTAAGCATTACATGTTATGTTACCCGGGCGCTTATGGTGGTTACGCAAGTCGGGTGTGCAACATCCCTCCTATGTAATGCACACCCGAGCTCAACCTGACTAAGCAAAGTCACATGACCCTAGGACTAAGTGCGGCTCTTATAAGATTCGGAGCCACAAATAACCCGAGCTATACCTATGTATGACAATGGATAGGTTACACGTGACTGTCTTGGTGACGCCTAAATAGGCCATCGACGCAGCACGTGACCTTGTTGTGACTGTGGACTGCGGATGGAATGACTCACCGCCGGCCACAAGTATTTAATAAAGGGTAAGGCTAGCTGAGTGCCTCAGTTAGCCTTATCTTGTCCACCACACCGAGACCAACTAGTATATAGCACACAACTTGAATAAATACACAATAAATACGAAACAACTATAGACAGTAAACAGAATAGAGAGCCACCGTTAGCCACTAGATCAGAGAACTAGCGGGTCATAACATTATAAGGCTAACTTCACCCTAACTCGTGGCTCATAACAAAGCAGACCCTGTGATCCATAGACACAACCAGAAACTATGTCACAGCACCAGACAGGGGTACGCCACTCAACCCGCTTGGCAAGCCGAGCAGCGTCAAGGGTGTCCCAACACGAACCCCCGCCACCAGAAACAAACCCTACAGACCCCGACACCTCCCACCTCGCAATGCCAGGTACTATGCCCGAGGTACCACTAGTACACCCAGCCCCCCAACGCTCAATATCCCTTACGGGCATACCACCACCACCGGTGGTGGACAACACTGCCCCTGAGGAGGCCACCCTAGGACCTATCGAAGCGTCACTTCAGGACATCCAGGACATAACCAGGACAATGGCCAACTACGGCAAGCAAATAAACACTAGGCCCCCCACGCCCGCAGGAGTTCCCAGGACCGGAAGCGGGGTGAGATTAGCCCCGCCACGAGCACCTAACCCAATACTTCTAATCACCGAAGCACTTAGAGAAGGGCTAGTGTCCATGCAGAAAGCAACCCTGTCAGAAATCAAACGCAGCACAGAACCTGCACTGAGGACAGAAACCGCCCTCCGGAGCCTGCAGCAGATCTTAGGTGACATCCAGAAATCAGCCATCGACGCTCACAACAACACCTACCACCTAAGCGTGATCCAAGGGAAGCAGCAAAAGATACTCGACGCAGTAGAGGAAACCATAAAGGAAGTCAACGGAGTCCTCTCCGCCCAAGAGCGAACAATTAAGAAGTCCGATCAGGAAATATCAACCATGGTCCAAGACCTAGCAAACCTAGGAGAGACGATCATGGCTGTGGAACAATGGACTACAGACCTGGCTAATGGGATGGACAACCTGGTCAGGAACCATGAGAATAGAACCCCGTGCTGCGAACTCACTCGAACCACCGATCATGGCGAAGGGGAGACCCTCCTCGGACACGACCTATTTGACGGTAAACCCTTCGTCCGAGAATCCACCGAACACCCTAAAGAACCGCCTGCACCCGGTGGAGGGGACCCCGGCGATAGCGGAGACAAAAGTGATAAAGGGAGAAGAGAGGGAAAGAAGAGAAACAGCAGCAAGAAACCAATCGGTGGGAACACCACAATGAACCAGACCACGGCAGCAGGAACGGCCATCCCCAAGGAAGTGCGCACTAAGAAGCCAGAAGCCTACACCGGGAAAAAAGGGAGGGAGGCGGAAGCCTTCCTGACCAAGATGGAGATATATTTTAATGATTACGAGGAAGGAACCTTCGGGGATCTACGTAAGATAAACCATATGCTCCTAAACATGAGTGCAGGGAACGCAGGTGATTGGGCACAATCGCTCCTCAAAGCCATCATGGACCAGCCGGACAACGAACTAATTCAGAGCTAGGAAGTCTTTACATCAGGAAAACCAGGATATGCTACAGTAGCCTGGTTTGGGCAATATTGGCTACATAGCCTTATGTAGCAGTACATAGCACTACATATTTTCCCTCATTTTTTCCTGTCAGAGTCCCAGTGAAATTGTTTTACGTATTCAGGTATCAACTATGTACTGTTACATACTACTACGTGAAAACGAGGATACTACGTAGCTGGTTCATACTCAGTGATGATCAACCTGGATCAAAAAGTGTCGCGTGTTGGAAATTGTTTTGGCTATTTCTCCATCATTTCAAATCCAATTACAGTTCCGATTGCAGAAACAGTAATGTGGCAGTGCCAGCTACCTGCCTACCAAATTTGGGAAATTTGAAATTCAGGGTCCTGACATCATCAATTTAGTTCAATATGCAATATTCTCTAACTTTTGATCCAGCCATTCATTTTTTTTTCCCATGTGACCAAAGCCCCTAAATGCTAGAAAATACCCCTGGGTGAACACTGGGCGCACTGGCACAGGGGTGGGAAGTGTACCAGTGGACTTGTGCAGGCAACAAGGGCAGCCAAGACAGAGTCAGGTGACCAGTGGCTGCTTACACACACAGGATGACATGTCATCAAGGTCAAACAGCCACATACTGGATGGTACAGATCACAAAATATGGCACTCATTGCACCAGAGTGGTGAATACAGTAGTCTACAGTACAAGTACGTACAAGTACGTAAATGTACCAAAAAAACATTCTGGGGGTCAGGCTACGGAGCTACTTAAGGCTACCTTTGGCTACGTAGCTCTACGTAGCCTACGGTAGCAAACCTTGGTTTTGCTGATGTAAAAAGGCCTTCCTCCTGAACTTCGGAGACCCCGTCAAGAAGGAAAAGGCCATCCGGGACCTAGGGAGGTTAACACAGGAAACGGGTGCACAAGTTTACGCGACCCAATTCTGAACCCTAGCCCTGGAAGTAGATTGGAACCGCGAAGCCCTGATCGACAGATTCAAGGCGGGACTTAAACCCGACGTGAAGCAAGAGCTACTGAAACTGGAGCTGTATGGGGCCCTCAAGGACTCGTCCCTCAAGGAATGGATAGCCATCGCCGTCAAGACTGATGACATCCTCTACTCCGCAAAGCGACTATCCGTGAAGGCTGGATCAATCCAGACTGCTAAACCAACACCCACAAGCCAGATAGTGGGAAAAGCAGACTGCACCCCGACCCAGAAAGTTTTGTTGGTGGAGAGAGTCTCTGAAGCCGAAAAGCAGCGCTGAAGAAAAGAAGGACTATGCCTCAAGTGCATAAAACCGGGACACGTGATCAAGGATTGCCGGGGAAATTGGACTAACACAACGTCAAACAGAACCTACGGAAAGGCGGGAAAAGAAGCCAAAGGAGGACAAAAACAAGACCACGAGTCGGAAAACTACGGAGGGATGTAGGTACCGTGTCCCACGCCCCTGAAAACACCAAACCGACGCATGTATTCTACCTTAGGAAATCAAGCGATGAATCAATCATCTATGCGTCGGTAGAGGGAATCATGGAACCCGCGAAAACCCTAATAGACTCTGGGTCTTCAAGGAATTTTGTTGACACAAGATACGTCGAGGAGAACCAAATAGAGACAGTACCGCTGAAGCACAGCAAAGTGGTCATAGCAATAGACGGAAAGGAAATAGAAGAAAGGATTTCTCAGAAGACCTCGTTGGAAATCGAAGTAGAAGGAAGGAAGTGGCACTGCTCGTGCTACATAATGCCTCTCGGGGGAGTTGAGATCATCCTGGGGAAGGATTGGCTCGATGAAGCAGACCCCATCATCGGATGGAAGGACCTGTCCATCAGATACCAAGACGAGGTCAACGGTAAGAAGGCCACGGAAGCAACAGAGGAACCAGAGATACCAGAAGAGTTCCTAGAGTATAAAGACCTATTTCAGGAGGAGGGATTCAGCGAAATGCCAGAACATAGGGTCTACGACTGTACCATTAACTTCATCAAAGGAGCAGAGCTCCCCTGACCAGCAAAAACATACCCGATGTCCCCGGTGGAATCCCGCGCCCTCAAAGAATATCTGGACAAGGAGCTAAAGGACAGGAAAATCAGACCAAGTACCTCCCCCATCGCATCACCTTGTTTCTATGTGAACAAAGCAGATGGGGGACTCCGGCTGGTAGTGGACTACCGGAAACTGAATGCGATCACCAAGCCCAATCAGTTCCCCATGCCAATACAAGCAGACCTAGTTGAGAAACTAAAGGACACCAAGATATTCACTAAAATGGACATCCGTTGGGGCTTCAATAATATCTGAATCAAGGAAGGAGACGAGTGGAAGACCGCCTTCAGAACCAAGGAAGGACTGTTTGAGTACTTAGTAATGCCCTTTGGGGTAAAGAACGGGCCAGCGACTTTCCAACGTTTCATGAACGAGATCTTTCACGATATCATCAACGATTATGTAGTCGTCTACATGGATGATATCCTTATCTTCTCACACACACCGGAGGAGCACACCATGCATGTCAAGGAAGTCTTAAACCGACTCTGTAAACATCACTTATTCCTGAAACCCCACAAGTGCAAGTTCTACACAACACACACGAGTTTTATCAGCATAGTTATTACCCCCGAAGGGATATCCATGGAAAAGGAAAAGGTAAAAGTGGTAGAAGAATGGAAGGAACCCACCACGGTCAAGCAACTGCAAGCCTTCCTTGGCTTCGCCAACTTCTACCAGAGATTTGTCAAAGACTTTAGCAAGATCGCCAAGCCTTTAACAAACCTAACCAGAAAGGAAAACCCCTGGACTTGGGGCCAAGAAGAGACTGACACCTTTATAGCAATCAAAAGAGAGATCTGTAAGGAACCAGTACTAATACACCCCAACCCAGACAAACCATACTACATGGAGACAGACGCCTCGGGAGTAGCCCTGGGGGTGGTACTAAATCAGAAGGGAGAGGACAGTAGGATGCACCCCATAGCCTTCCTATCAGAAAGCTTTACACCTCCCCAACAAAATTACGACACCCACGATAAGGAATTGCTAGTGATTATCAGAGGATTGGAACACTGGAGGTTATTCCTCAAAGGAACCGAAACACCGGTGATGGTATACACCAACCACAGAAACCTCCAATTCTGGAACAAGGCCCAAGTCTGGAATAGAAGGCACGCAAGGTGGCATACAATCTTGGCTTCCTTCAATTTCAACATCGAATACAGACCGGGAAAAATGTCCAACAAGCCGGACGCCCTGTCAAGAAGGCACAACCATAGCGATGAAGCCATCCCGCCACAGATTATGATTCCCGAGGACAAATTTGTGGGATTTAGGGCCGAAGTTGCCTCCAACCTTTTTGACGACATCCAAGAAGCACAAGGGGAGGACGAGTCGTTGACAACCCTGATAGCCAGTACAGAGGGAAAGGAATCCCTACCCCCATCCGTGAGGAAACAATTTGACAGATATTAAATAGAGGAGGGGATACTTAGGTATGATGGACGAGTCTACGTACCAGAAGACCTGGACATCTGTGAAAGACTATTAAAATTGCATCACAATCACCCCATCGCGGGTCACCGAGGAGAAGCAAGAACCGCCGAACTTCTCTCAGGAGGGTACTTCTGGCCCGGAATGATAGCACAGACAAAGGAATACGTCGGGAGCTGTGACGTATGCAGGAGGGTCAAGGGACACAAACAGCCAAGTGAAACGAAACCCCTACCAATCGCCGCAGAACCATGGAGGGATATCGCCTATGACTTCATCGTGAAACTACCAATATCCAATGGACATGACAGTATTCTAACAGTAGTAGACCGGTACTCTAGACAGGCACACTTCATACCCTGCCTAGAGTCCACGAACGCGGAGGAATTAGCAGACATCTTCATCAAGGAAGTGTGGAAGTTACATGGGACCCCCACAAGAACAGTCTCGGATAGGGGTCCCACCTTCAACAGCCAGTTCCTAAGGGCGCTGTACCAAAAGTTACAAATCCAGCCCACGTTCTCCACTGCCTACCACCTGCAAACGGATGGACTGGCTGAACGGACCAATCAGTGGGTAGAAGGCTTCCTGAGAACCTTTTGCAACTACAGACAAAACAATTGGTCAAGGTGGCTGCCAATAGCGGAGTTCTGCCACAACCTACACAAGAACTCTGCGACCGGGATATCGGCCTTCGAAGCGGTGTACGGAAAAAACCCGGAATGGCAACCCCCACGAGAGAAGGAACTTGAGAACCAAACCGTGCCGGCAGCAGAATCCATAGCTACCAAAATGAGGGAAGTGTGGAAGGAAGCCACTGCGGCAATGAACCTCCACAAGACGAAAGAACCCTCAGGGAAAGAATTTGAAGTGGGGGACCGAGTATGGCTCCTACTAACCAATATAACAACGCAACACCCGTCCAAGAAGCTGGACAACAGGAAGGGAGGACCCTTCGACATCATTGAGAAAATATCCTCCCACGCCTACCGACTTAAACTGCCCGACACAATGAGGGTCCATAACGTCTTCCATGTCAGCCTGCTGACAAAATATAAGGAGGACAAAACCTTCCATAGGTGACGGCAGGTACAGCTGCCGCCAATTAAAACCAAAGAAGGGGAAGAGGAATGGCAAATCGACCACATTGTGTCGTGGAGGTGGAAAAAAGGGAAACTTTTCTACCGAATTAGGTGGGAAGGATATGACCCGATCAAGGACACTGAGGAGCGGGCCGAGAAATTTGCAACAATGAATGACTTACTGGAGGACTTAACCCAATGCACCAATGCCAGAACAGGAGGAGTCACCTAAGAATGACTCGAAGAATGGCAAGAGAGTTAGTAAGCAACGAAGAAGACGGGTATAAAAGGAGGCCTGGAGCAGCCTACAAAATCCAAGTCGACAGATTACCCACCACTACTACACACACAACAAACTCCCATAATGCCCGCTAACTGCAACAACCGCTACTACTTCCCTGGGCAATCAACAGGACTCCTCCATAGGAACGCGCCGATTGTCCTACCACCGATCCACCTGGACGTAGAAACAACACACTACAGCCTACAAGACGCACAAAGGTACGCCGACAGAATACTACCGGGGGCGCGACTGGGGTATATCCCCAAAAGGGACCGGGACCTAAAAAACTGGGTCTCTGAAAGGTCCTACATGGACCCGAAGAAGGGGCTCCTTGAGTGGTGCCACTCGAAACGCCCCAAGACAAGAAGCACCCTAGGGCGCATACACATGTACGTGATTGACGAGTACGTGGGATCTAACGTAGATGCTGTTGCCAATGCAGCCAAAAAGAAGAGGACGACAGAAGGGCCCCCACACCCGACAAGGGCCCTGGATGGGTGGGTTGAAGAGGAGGTTTGGAATAGGGTGTATCAGGAGACCCTAAAGTTTTTCCGGACCCCCTCCAGCAGCTATTGCGGCCAGCTGGAGGTAATAATGGATGACGAGATGTACGACCTAGTAGCCAGCAAAGGGGCCACCATGGAAGACTTCCTAGCATGGCTCAACCTCCGAAAAGGTAAGTCCGAGGACAAGTCGATCGAGCAAAGCATGTCTTCGCTGTCCCTGAAGGAAGACGCCGCCCCCACCAACGTGGCAGAGGCTGGATCCACCCTAGTTGATTGGGAGGATTGGGAAGCCGATGATGAATCCAAGAACAGGAAGGAGGACGAGAGGGAGATAGAGAAGGTGTTGAACAAATTTCTCGACATGCCCCCACTTGTGGACACACTGGAAGGCCCAGCCAATTAGAGCTCACACATGTTTTCTCACAATTTATAATGAAGCAATAAAAGAACGATTAAGTTTCTATTTTCTTTTACACTTCGTCAACGGCAAGGTGCCCTGCACCTTAACAACACGGTCATAGGGCTTAGAGCGTAAGGCTTTGCCCTTACCCTTATCCCTGACTACCCCCGTGCCCTTCTTCCGTAACCACGGTGCCTCATCCCCAAGGTCCGCCAAGAAGTTGGACAGGACCGGAGGAGGGGGAGTGGGTGCCCTGCCCTCCTAAAAAAACTCAGCCACAGCCGCCTGGTGAGCGGCCTCCTCCAACTCCATCGCCATGCAATCTATCTCTAGGGGAACATCAGCGATCAGCAGAAACAGCTATAAAAACAGCTCACTAGTAAAGGAGAAAACCGCCCATTCCCCAACCTTATTCTCGTAGTCATCAAGAGCGGCATTGCAAACCGCGCTACAGTAAGCACAGTACTCAGCGCCAGGCAGAGCCCAACAAGTGCAGTCAAGAGGATCGTAATTAAGAGTAATGATACGCATGGTATAAGGAGGGATGAGGGTGAAGCGAGAGGAAAGGGATCCCGACTGAATAATATACCCCAAGGAAGCGGGACGACACACTAGCACAAACAAAAACACGATCACGTGACCCCCTCCAGTCACATGACCCTCGCTATCTTGGAAATACCGGAGGGGTCGGAGAGGGGGCACCGACCGTAGTCGAGGAGTGGAGCCCCCGAGCGGAGCGAGGATCAGGGCGACACGACAAGTGGAGGGAGGGCACCCCTCGGAGATGCGTCATCACGTGAATAGAACTATTGTCATGTGACCAGTAAACAACAAGCCACCAGTATATCTACCAAGAGGAACCAACAACCTGAACTCAGCACACACCATGCATGCACTCAGCCTCCTCCACTCAAGATGCAACACTCCCAGACGACAATGACTTCCTATGGCGCTGGGCCAAGTGAGGAGCGACAAACGAGGGAAGGCGAATCCGCACCGCCGAGGTCGGCCTTGCCATCACCCATGCATTGGGCAGCAACCCCACACCCAGAACCAAGCTCTGGGCGGCCTACGCCGACGGTTCGAGAGTCTGTCTCGCCGACTCCCAACGAAGAAACCCCTGCCCCATCACGATTCCTGGTGACAAGCAGAGTGGTGCTCCTAAGCTGGAGCGCCCTCAGGGAGGAGGATCCCAGCGGCTTGGTAAGCTGCTTCGAACACTTCGGCAGGAACCGACCCAACCATTGGCGGACCCTGGCCATCGTCGAACGGCACAACCCGGAGGACCCCAACTTCGACCCGGCACGTCCCCTCCACGTGCACACCCTCACCATCTCCGCGCCACGGAAGAACAGGTGGAACACCCGCAATGCGCGCTTCTGGGACTTCGAAGGGTCCCATCCGAATATTGCCCAGAAGGAGCTAAGGGAAGGGCCTGGGGGGTGTCCGGCCCATACAGCCTTCCACTATCTATGGAAGGACGTCGGTGCAAATGGGGAGGAGATTGTCTCTGCAGAGACGAAGGAGGAGTACTACCGGCACTTCAAGCACCTCCGCCCCCTCCAGATGGCGACAGCGTGGAACTCGGTCCAGGCGTACATGAAATACACATACAAGACCGACACGGGTCTCCTACCCGCCATTCCAGTCGAGCTTGAACGACCGGAACCCGCCGCACACATCGAACAGGCGGACCGGTGGTTCGAGCAGGAGGTTCCCCTGAAGGCGCCAGGGATGCGACACCGCATTCTGGTAATCGAGGGAGAAACTGGGACTGGGAAGACGGCCTTCGCCCGGTCCAAAGGTACACACAGCCGGATGTGCAACGTGTGGAACGTTTCTGCCCTCTCCGAGGACACGGATATATGGATCTTCGACAACATGGTCCACACGAACGGCAAGTACTCGCTCAAAGCTCTGAGCCAGTACAAGGCGGACTTCACGGGCCGTTACAAGCACGTGAAGGCAATGAAGGTACGCCCGACAGTGATCCTAGGGAACAGCCGGGCAGCGATCAGCAAGTGCTGGTCGGACATAGAAGGAGAGGAAGGTGAGACCTGGGTGGCCAAAAATGTAGAATGGGTGTTTGCGGGGTCTAGCCCCTTTTTCGTATTCCCTCAATAAATTAGATAATAGACCTTAGACATTGCCTCTTACGGAATCCCCCATAAGAGACCCTAAGGAGGGAATGATGTCATGACCTGCGTGACATGACGTCATGGACCAAGCACAAGACAGTCGCTAAGTCAACTTTATTACATAATTATAGTGTTTTATCTGAAACCAGTCGGAGTACCTTATGAGTCATGTGACCTCTGTTACATGTTACGTTACCCGGGCGCTTACAGTGGTTACGCAAGTCAGGTGTGCAACATCCCTCCTATGTAATGCACACCCAAGCTCAACCTGACTAAGCAAAGTCACATGACCCTAGGACTATGTGCGGCTCTTATAAGATTCGGAGCCACAAATAACCCAAGCTATACCTATGTATGACTAATGGATAGGTTACACGTGACCGTCTTGGTGATGCCTAAATAGGCCATCGACGCTGCACATGACCTTGTTGTGACTGTGGACTGCGGATGGAATGACTCACCGCCGGCCACAAGTATTTAATAAAGGGTAAGGCTAGCTGAGTGCCTCAGTTAGCCTTATCTTGTCCACCACACCGAGACCAACTAGTATATAGCACACAACTTGAATAAATACACAATAAATACGAAACAACTATAGACAGTAAACAGAATAGAGAGCCACCGTTAGCCACTAGATCAGAGAACTAGCGGGTCATAACACATTTGGGTATTGGGGGTTTAAACAACTATTACAATCGGCTAGTGCTGCGGCACATTAGAGGTCTTGGTCTACCTGAAGAGTAATCCTAAGTAGTCCTCGTCTCAAGATACCTTTTTGAGAGATAGGATTACTACTTCAAGTATTCACTAATACTGTAGGCATCAAATCTCTAACCACATGGCGCGTCCGCCGCGCGGCCAAAAAGTTGACTTTTTGCTTACCACTGAACTCAAAATCAATGCAGCTAGCTCACTTAGTTTACCACCGAGCTATAGGGATAAGTATAATGGGACTTCAGTTTTAGTTTTTGCCATTGTTTGCTCTCCTCTCCTGTGCCTCACAATCTCCCTTCTACATTTTTGTGACCTAGTTTTGGCCTACTCACACTCATTTTTATGCATATATGTTGGTGAAATCTATTACAACCGAGGCTGCTGACCTTATGCTAACCACCGTGAAGATTTTGTGACGCGGCACGCATAGATTTTAACCACAACCACAGAGAATCGCGGCGCGGCCGGTGGTTAGAATTGTGACGCCTACAGTACCCCTGAGTCATGTGACCAAGGGACTCAACTTTTTATCTAGCTGTTAGAATGCCTTGGGATGTTGCCACAAATGGTCAGAGGACCTCCCAATATAGTAATGAGTGCTTAGGGGTTGAGTGCTAAGTTGGGGGAAGAGTGACATCAGGGGGAGATAGGGGTGTATCCATATCTTGACCGTTTCCTTATTGATTTGGCTCGGGAAAAATACTAAAATATATAGAAAAATTCCCATATCTTATCTAAGCCAATATCTAACCTAACTTAGGTTAGGTTAAGTCAGATTTAACTCAAAGTCTTAGTGAAGACTTCAAATCTCAGGATGTATGCGTTACATAACACACACTTCTTTTTGAAAGCTGAAATGTGTGGATTTTGGGGCCGGTTTTTTGTACATTACTAAACTGTAAACTACATAGAGATTTCTATAGGAGTACAAGTGATATGAAGCAGGAATTTAATCCCCAAACAGAACGCAATACAATGTACTACAAGAATCCACATTGTCACATGGCCAAAGCACCAACATCAGGAGATTTCAGCAGCAGGAGGCTTACAGACCCCCATAACTTTCAGAGAAACCCCCTGGCAGTGAGACACTCCTGGAGCTCTGGAGAGCTCAAGAGAGCACACAGCCACCCTCCAACTGTTATGTAACACATACATCCTGAGATTTGAAGTCTTCAACTAAGACTTTAAGTTAATTCTGGCTTATCCTAACCTAACTTAGGTTAGATATCGGATTAGATAAGATACGGGAATTTTTCTATATATTTTAGTATTTTTCCTGAGCCTAATCGATAAGGAAACAGTGGAGATATGGATCAGCCCCTATCTCCCCCTCATGTCGCACTTCCCCCGACTTAGCACTTGACCCCTAAGCTTTCATTGCTATATTAGGAGGTCCTCTGACCATTTGTGGCGACATCCCAAGACATTCTGACGGCTAGATAAAAAGTTAAGTCCCTTGGTCATGTGACTCAGGATCTACTGCATTTAGTATACCTATGTCTCAAAGAGGTAAAAGGACTATTATCTATATAGACTCATCGCTTGGTGGTTCAGCCGGTTGCTCACACATAACCCTGGAGGATTCTGTAACACCGGATTCACCGATGTAGAATATAGATAATAATCCTTTAACCCCCGAACCCAAATGTGTATACGCAATTTGTTCCTCAGGTTGGCGGAAGAGTGCACACAAGTCAATATCTGCTTGCAATACCTCAACTAGGATGCCCAGGAGAGCCCCTCACCGAAGTGATTCGACCAACGGTTAGACCAAAGAGCCTTATTCACAACTCCCAAATGGGTATCTATATGCTTAACTACCCAGTAAGGTTGACGGTCCAAACCCTTGTACCCATCACCTTTTTGGGATAATCTCGAATCACTCTGTAAATGAAATCCTACTAAGGAAACCGATGACGCTGATTCCAGCTGTACCCTTACCTAAGCCTGGGAACCAGCAGATCGGGTCCAACTCGCTATCCTTCCTAGGAACCAAGTTAACGGAGACTAGTAGCCCAATATGGAAGCAAGTATACTCAAGCCCAAACATTAGCCGCTTGGTACTAACAATGTGCGCCGGCATAGTGGAACCTATTCTGACACTCTACACACAATATTAGGCAATGTTAGGACATGTATGCACCATGTGCGCACAATAGGAAACCGAAGGATGGGGAGATACAAGGTTTCGGGTAATGTTTGGACTTGGCCTGCGCTCTTTGTTTACTATTAGTATAGTTCCTGTAGACTGGATCTATTTGTACGTACAAACAGACCGAC
>WSTG01000815.1:0-13610 GCA_019616325.1 Ceratobasidium sp. 394
GTACTTCAAGAGAGGGAGCAAGAGGGCACTCGCATCGTCGAAAACGGAGTCAAGGTTAGATAATACCCCAATGCGATGTTGGTGGGGCTGACGCAAATGTTTGCTGCAGGCAATTCGACAAGCTCAAGCCAGCTTCGAGGATGGGACTACGCGCGTTCGTGCCTCGATCAGTGCGGCGATGGCGAGTCAAAACGCAGATGTCGGACGCCATTTATCGTCCCTTGATGACCATTCCACCCACGGTACGTTGACCGGCGGTTGGGTATATGCACGCATGCTCACTGTTTGCCTTGACGGTTAGCTTTCGATCAATCGGGTTCTGTCAAAAGCGATCGACTAGAACTCACCAAAGGTCTACTTCAAGACCCGTGGCTAACTCATGTTCTGTACCCTTCTCTTGCCCCGACGTCCTGCCTGCGACATCCCAGTCTGCGGTCACACCCAGCCTTGCCCACTTTGTGGCCTATGCGCTCCACCGCACCCGCCTCCACTCGTCGGTTACCTTCTGCGCGCTTTACCTTCCCTTGCGCCTCAAGAACCGCTTTCCCGCCGCCCGTGGCTCGTCGGGTCACCACCTCTACATCTTGGCGTTTATGATCACCTCCAAGGTGATCTGTGACGACACTTACTCGAACAAGTCCTGGTGCGTTGTCGGCCAGGGTATGTTTATCCTGCGCGAGGTCAACCAGATGGAGCGCGAGATGTGCGGCTACCTCGAGTGGGTCCTCAGCGTCAAGCCCGAGGACCTCCGCCATTTCGAGGCCGTGGTCCGAAAGGAGTATGGCTCCGCCTCGCCCACGCCTGCCCCGGTCGCCGTTCCCATTCCGAGGCAACCCGCTGAGCTGAGGAAACAGCCTATGGCCGATCACGCCAACGCGAACCCCTACCCATCCCCGGTCTCCACTCCCCCCTCGCCCTCGCACTCCAACTCGACCTCGCCCGCGTCCTCGATGTGCCAAACACCGCTGTCAGCCGACCCGGTCAAGGTACCGGCCAAGGACGTCGCGCCCGTCAAGCGGAGTCAACCGTTTGCATACACCGCACCCAGCGTGTGGTAGTTTCGTGTCTAGCATTCGTTCTACCTGCGCGCTTTGTCCGCGGCGTCGGCGAATGTGCCGGACCACCTTCCCGTGCGCCGCCTCTGCATCTCGATCGACCACCGCAAACTGTATTTTTCATTGGGCCGCCCTTGTCTCTTGTCCGTGCGGGCGTTGTGTTTTTATTATGGATCTTGTGTTTTGATATCTCTCTCCTCAATCTTGCACCCGTACGCGCTCGCTCTCACCTCTTAGCATGTAAATACATAATTTCACTGAATATATGCTATGTATCAACTACTAAGTTTGGGCTAGTTAAAACTGTCGTTCCCACAGCTGAGGTACCCGATCTTAGTGCGACAGGCACTTCACAGAAGTAGGCAAGTGACAGCTTTTTCACATCGTATTTGATTTGGCCCCTGCTCTTCTATATTAGTCCCATTTTATAGTATTCACTAGTCGCTTTTCATTTTCGCCTTATATCGGCTCTCCCATGTTCGGGGTGCTTGCTTCCCCCCCTCTGTGCCCCCAACTCCTCGCTCCTACTTGTTGCCTACAATGTTCACTCTCAACCCGTCCAGACGTGCACCGAGCCAGCCCGCTCAAGCCCCAGTGGCTCAGCAAGCTCCCGCACCTGCTATAAGTGCAGTGGGACTGTTGCGAGTGCGCTCTGACATCACGTTCAAGCTCGGTGACCGACCCAAGGGCACGCCTGGGAAGAAAGAATTCAACATGAGGGCGGTGTTTGAACTGGATGCCACGACTTATTTAACGGTTTTGGTACGTGCCACGTCTCGCTCGTTATATTTACCTAACCCCCCTCCCTCTCCTACAGGATGGCGTACGACAACTTTGCATCCTTGGCCGTCTCGATATGACCAAGTCCATCAAGTTTCAAGCCGGACCTCAGCTTCGCACGGTCTTCAACATGGTACGTGCACGTCATGAAAGGGTGTGCTCTATTCACTAAGACTATCTACAGGTTTTAGAAACCTTTCCCGGGTTCGGGGAGTTCGACGACCCAAAATGGCCGATCGAGGCGTTCATATACGTCGTCTTGAAAGGTGCTACCGAAAAAGCCAAGAAGCTCGAGAAACCCCAGGCGGTTCCAGCACCAGCTCTGACCGAGGACGAGCAGGCGGCTCGGCGAGACGCACGCCGAGAGGCTCAACGAAACGCCGCTCTCGCACGGTACGAGGCTCGTAGAGCCGCCGCACTCCGGGCTGACACCGAGGACGGTCCCGAGACCATTGACATTGACGGCGCCGACGAAGTCAACAACGTTGCTGGAGATATATCTGAATTGCAGATTGGGCAAGGTGTGTTCACATTCATGTATCATGTACAACCACTAACATTTAATTTCAGGCGAGGCAGGCACCGGGGCTCCTGTAGAGCCTCCCACTGGTGCTGCCCGTACTCGTCCTACCACTCGTGCTCCCGCCAGCATCCACGCCGAAGCGGTCGTGGCGCCTGCCAACCCTCCCACTCGTCCTCCTGTTCGCGTTCACCCTCCCCCTCTTCCTCGTCGCGCTGTCACTCCGCTTGACCCTGCTCCCGTTTCTGAGCCTACCGGTCCCACTCGTGCCGCCACTCCACTTGACCCTGCTCCTCTTGCTGAGCCTACCGGCCCCACTCGCGCTTCGACTCCGCTTGACCCTGCTCCTCTCGCTGAGCCTACCGGTCCCACTCGCGCTCCCCCCAGTACCCCAGCTGAATCTACCCCCCCGGCTTCCGAGTCCACCCCTCCTGCCTCTACTCAACCCGCGACTCGCGCCCCCGCTGGCGCAACTTCCAACCACGCTGCTGGCCAGCCTTTCGGCGGTCAAGTGGCTCTTGTCACCGGTTCCAGTGCGGTACTCTCCCGGGTTGGGAGCGTGTTCTTGAACCTCGGCGCTCCCGACGACGATGACGAGGAGCTTAGCGAGGACCCCCTTACCGAACCGGAGTCCCAGCCTGCTACTACTACGGGCAAGGGTAAGGGCAAGGCCACGACTAGCAAGGGTGCCAAAGGTGGCAAGGCCAGCCAGGGTGGTGGTGTGGCTGGCAAGAAGGGGGGCAAGCAAGGGACGAAGAAAGCGGTGAGTCTGCGATTCTGTCTGCTAACCCACCCACTCACCTATTTTGAGCAATTAGGCCGGTACCAATAGTTCTGCTCCAGCAGCAACCACGAGGGCTCGGCGCGCTCCGAAGAAGGTACAGTGCAAAGTACCACGATTAAGAGATGTGTTCTAACGCTTATTATTTTCAGGCTTAAGCATTTATGCTGACTCGGCGCATCAACAAGGAAAGTATGGCCTCCCTCGTTTGGTTTCAGTTTCTATATTTTTGTGTATTCTGCTCTATAATCTAATCTCACAACCGTGACTCCAAAAATACGCGAAAAAAAGTAAGAGAACTACCTTAAAAAAGTAAGAAAAGCACTACAAAAAAAAGTAAGAAAAGCACTACAAAAAAAGTAAGATAAATACTACAAAAAAGTAAGAGGGACACTACAAAAAAGTAAGAGACGTACCAGAAGGACGTGAGACGGGCACTACCTCACGTGCCAAATACACTCAAATAGCGAGACAATGACACTTGATTGAAGTGCCAGAGTCACTCCTCGGGGTCCCTTGGTTACTCGGTTCCGGTGTGAGTGTGACTTCCCTGGCGTGCCAGCGTCACTTCATCGAAGCCGCGGCCATACCACTAGTGAGTGCCTTCATCACGCCATGAAGTCCGTCTAGCGCTGTCCTGAAGTGACAGCGGCACCTAAAACGACATTTCAGTACCGCCCTCACTTTAGGCTGCTTAGGAGCCGGCTCACTGGGTGTTTGAGCTATCACTTCGGCGGTATTCCCCTTGGCACTAATGTCAAGGTTCTTCGGCACCGCGTTTAGTTTGTTTGGTACGTCCCCTTAGTTTGTTTGGTACGTCCCTCAAGTGCGTTTCGCACTAATATAGCGTGATTATCGGCACTAAGATCGAGTACCCTGAATTGCTACAGTGATCGAGAACAGGTAGAAGTGATAGTTAATAACGGGCGGGGGCCGCTGGATGATGTGCCAAAGCATGGCGATGAAGGAACAGCAGACAAGAAAATTAAAGCGAGAACTTCTGGGGGAAGTCGTTGGACCGCTGGAGTGTCATCGAGCATGTCGGTCGAATGACGGGATATTTGTCTAAAGCGTCGGGTGGAGCAGTTAATCGGCCTACGCGCTTTAAACGATTCGTTTGTGGAGTTTTAGGATGAGCGTATGGAATGATTTTAGAAGTCAATATCGCGTCTGGTAGCGCAGAGCAGGTTAACGCCCGGCGCCTTGAAGCAATCACGCGACCTGGCCAGCATGTATGCGGCTCGCACTGGCCTCTAAGGTAGCCACGGGCCAACATGCCTCCATCTGCTTTCTCGCTCAATATGAACCCCCCCTCTTGTGTCTCGCACCAACCATCAGGAGTTCGAATGTCCGGAGTCGTGAGCCTGATGATCCCTGCATATCTAAGCACCCGCGAGTTGTTTCGTTCCAGCAGATAGTCTAACCACAACTAGAATAATGCATAATGAAGTATAGTACAATGACCGGGCCCAATCAGACAGCTCGAGGAACACAATGAAGCAAAAACAACAAGCACCAATAAAACAACCGCAGAAAGCAAACAAAAACACAAAATCGTACAAGAGCAACGCACAGAGAAATCAATCAACAGTCGGAAAGAGAGTCTACAGGTACCACCTCCCGATTGTCCACAACATTCATCATTGCTGCGACCATGGCTAAATGTAAAGGGAGTGGGTCTAGAGGGGACATCCGTGCCTGCGTGAGCACGGATAAAGAGTAAAAGCTATGCAATAATTCGCGCCATTGGTCTCCGCCCGCTTTCCACAGGCTGGAGTTTCGGCTCATCGCTACGAGCAGCAGATGGAGCTGGGAGGACAGTGTGATGGATGGAAGATCGTCAAACTTCAAGTCGAACGTCTTTGAAATTGGCCGGGTGAGTGGTGGATCCGTGAGGCGGAGGAAATGAGCAGTGGCGAGCGGGAGAAGACCACATGACAGATATTCGGTGTTTAGGTCCAGGCTAGAGTTGGTGCGGATATCGGTATCAAACCCGGGGAGGATGAAAACGTCGTTGGAGGACACATCGACGATGACAGAGGTGGGAGGGGCACCAATGGGCGCAACGGGGGCTTTGATATTCGGTGCGAGCCCAGCGGCAAAAGTCAAACCAGACGAATGGTCAAAACTGAGCACAGAAACGTGGATTCCAGCTCGGACATTGTTCAAATTGTCCGACGTGCACGTATTCCATGCTATAGGAGATCATAAGTTTGGGTGCAACACACACGAGGAGAGCTCACCTTCAAGCTCTTCAATACCCATAATACCCATCCGGCAAATAACAACCCTCCACTCGATCCCAGCCCGTCTCGCAAACCTCATCGCGAAATGCCATACCATATTCACATACTTGTTCATTCGCGCACCTCGGTCAACTGGCTCTTCCTCCAACTCTCCGTCGTCTTCCTCGGGTACAGCAGTCACCCGCCACACCTTGGTCTCATACGCCTCTCCGCGCTCGTCCACACATGAAGCACACAACCACCGACGGGACTTGGAGAACCCATATGCTACGTGCAGGAACATATGTCTGTCCATTGTCTCGCGCTGCCTATCGGGCCAGTCCATCGAGAACCGGAACCGAGGTGTGAGTGTACGGGCGATGGTAAACGCTGGAACGTGCACAACCGTATGAGTGGGGAAGGAGGGTGTGATGATGTGTCGTCGGATGCGCTTGCCGACGGTACGAGGGATGCGGTCGTAGAGAGATAGTGTAATGGATTCGAGCTGCTGCCGTGAGTCGGTTGGGGCTGCGTCATGGTTAAAGACCATGGAGGCGGGGACAAGGTGGATGATGATGTGCTGGCTAGCTTCTGTCGTACCGGTGAGCGCGTCTGATTTGAGCTTGAGCAGCAGTGATTGGAACCAGGGAGCGGAAAGAATGGGCAAGGGTAAAATGATGTAGAACACTAGGTTGGTCGTAGTGGATGGTAATGATGAAACAATAGAAACTACAAGATATTTATGAGTGTCGAGTCAATCGCAAAACTCAAATACATACGCAGTGTCTTGATCGTACTCTCCCAACGCACTTGTACAACCCCTTTCCTTGCGTTTTCACACTCTCCAAGCTCATGTTTCCCAAGTTTACGAGACTGTAAGAACCCGTAAGTAGCCCATTCAATCCACCAACCTAAACACTCACCTCGTACACCCTCGCAACCTTGTCCAACCACCTCCCCACAACCCTCTCCTCTTCCACATCCCCACCACCCTCAAACACCGCAAACGCAAGCACGTTCTTCATCCCACCCACCGGCTCCAACCCAACCGTATCCCAAAATCGTAGCACGGACAAACTCATCTGCGTAACCTGCCCGCTATGCCCCACTGCAAGCTTTGGATGTCTGAGTTTTTCGAACCGGGGGAAATGCGGGTACGGACGGTCCGTTAATACTTCGGACACTACTTCCACTTTGGGAGCTGCGACTAGGCGTTGGAGTGTCATGTTACTTCCAATCGTCGCGAGACAGGTTCCGAGTAATACCAGTTCGGCTCGGCTGGGCGCGTAGACGTCGCCCCATGTATACGCGCCAACTTGTGCGCCCCACACCCAATTATCGATCGCTTCCCGCGCGAGAATGTTTGCAGCCGCTTCGACCGCCGCTTTGCTCACTTCTGGTATTCCTCCAGGCGACACGGGCGTTGGAACCGATACGGGTGCAGGCGTCTTGGGCTCTTTTGACTCTGGCCACGCTAGCACCTCGCCAATCGCACCCGACCCAAGTACACTCGTCCGAAAATGCGCAAGGAGCAACGCAGGACCAGGTGGTACACCCGTACCAGAACCACTTGAAGTGATAGCGCTCAGCGGCGGACTCGTCCCACGCGAAGGCGCAGCGCCGCCAACGGTGATCGCAACAGACACACCGCCATCCGAGTCGTCCGAATCAGTGTCCGAATCGGCATCAGAGAGCGTCGCAGTCGGTGAACCAGGTGGTCTCGTGCCGCTTTCCCAGTCTTTGGCAAACAAGGAAAGTGTGCCGATTCCGGCTTCGGTTTTTGTGTGTGCTTGCCGGAGGGACCGGATACGTTTTGCCGAAGGGTTTGTCAGGCCGATGTACCCGGCACGAAGACGCCGAAGCGAGTTGGGCGATGGGATGGGTGTTGGGAGTTGTCGTTGGAACTGGGGGTACGAATACGCGTAGACCTGGGATTGCAATTGTGGGTAAAACGGGATCTGGACCGGTTGTGCAGGGGTTGGAGCTGGAGATGCCTGGTATCCCGACTGCGAGGTATTTCTTGGCCTAATTTGTAACCGATCTGGCGTATTCACGAGTCCTGGAATCGCGGGTATTTCCTGTCCAATCGGTGCATACGACCAAGACCTCGGTGGAAGCTGAATCTGGGGAGCGTTGGGTCGGATAATACGACCCACATCCGTAACCTTTGCACTCTCGATATTCATCGCCGGCCCAAGTCGAAGGGCAAACTTGCCCTCGGCACCTTTATACTTGCCGTCCACGCCTTCAAACTTTTGGGTGAACCGTAAAGGATCAAACATCGCCTTTTTCCCATTTCCATCTTTGTACCCGTCGTCGGCAGGGGGCGTAAGCGGGAAATACGGTTTCGGGGTCGGGGTCGGGACAGATGTCGGGGCCGACGATACAGGTGAAGTAGGATCCAAATCGATAACCTCGGTCGTCGGATCCTGCATCTCCACATCGAGTGTAAGATCCAGCCCAAGATCCAGATTCGAATAATCTGTAGCAGCGGCGGCACCGATGTCAGGAGCAGTAGACCCTCCCCATGGACCGAAAATATCGAATTCGGCCTCGGCGAATGCATCCATGTCGTCGTCTTCTCTTCGTCCCAACGTAGCTGATTTAGGATCCTCACCTCCTCCCGCTGAGCCAATAGCACCCTCGGACCACAAATCGCCAAACGGGTCGACTCCGAATCCTCGTTCTGCGCCTCCGGTTGCTCCGACCATACCAGTCCCGCCGGTGAGAGTTGAAGTCGTTGCAGTGTCGTATCCTCCACCATGTCCAAACGGGCCATTTGTAGAGTATGGCACGTTTGTAAACGCCTCCATCCCAACTCCAAACGCTCCATCCGAAACAAACCCTTCTTGATCTCCAAACAAGTCCATCCCCATCTCCAAGCCTTCCGATTGCGCAGGCGACATGTTTGCTGTCGTACCCAGACCGCCCACATGGGGATGAGTGTGCGTAACGGGAGATAAGTGGTGTGGGGTGTTTGCGAGCGGCGAGGGATAGAGCGCACTCCCGGTTGGTGTCTGTGTTTGCGTTTGGACGTGTAGGGGCGGTGGTGGTGGTGGTGGAACGGTGGCGGTCGCAGTAGTAGGAGTTGACGCGCCAGAAAGAGACTGGACAGGAAGGGGTGCGGCACTTCCACTCCGCGCTCTTTCAAGCCTTGCACGCTGCTTTTCTTTTTCTTTTTCGCGCACACGGACGATGGTATCAATGAGCGTTGAAGCGGAGGTTGCAAGGGTCGAGAGCGAAGTTGTCGGTGAAGGCGGTCGAGCCGAGGTAGAAGCCTGAGAGGTCACTGATGGGGCAGATGTGAGCGGGGGTAGGGTTAGGACAATAGGACGCGGGATGGATGGCTTTTTGACGGGGAACCGCCGAGGTTTTGTAGGTGCCGGAACGGTTGAACCAGAGTTCATCAAAGTCGTTGGCACATTTGGAAGTCGAGCGACGTCGATTGGAGGAGTGGCTGTATCAACGACGCACAGTGCGCGGGGCCAGACGACATACATCCCCCTCGCTCCCGTACCAGTTGTCGTTGCAGCAGGAGTAGCCGCCGACGGCGTAGGCAAAGCGTTTACATTTGGTGGAGAAACCGCGCTAGGCTGATTGTTTGGTGGCAAAGGGAGCCATATCAGGACACAAGGCGAAGTAGCCGAAGAAGGCTGGACGCCTCGGCCGGAGAGGAACGAAAGGAAGCCATGCGGGGCAGGACCGGTGTATGGTGCCAATGCATAAGCCAGAGTGGATGACGGAAGCAACAGCACGGCCGTGCCCGGGCTAGGACTTGCCACAGACGGAAAGGGCACAAGCGTCGTCGGCTGGGGCGAGAGATGGACGAGAATGTGGGTTGGGGTGGAAGGCCGGGGGAGGGGATGTGCGAGGGAAATGTGCACGTGAGCGTGGGTGAGAGTGCTAACCATGAAAAGTGAGGTGAGATCGCTTGGGCCAAATGATATGAGCGTACCGAGCAGGGTCGAGCCAAGGCTTGCCCCATTCGCCAGTGGGGTTGTCGGACGGACAGACGAGCACGCCAGTTCGGGTGGGGAGCAGGCGCGGATGGGATATCTGTTCCAGGACGAGCGAGCGCAGGGCGGCGAGCCAGTATGCGTAGAGACGTCGCAGGGGCCGCCGGACTGGCCGGCTGATCCTTGGAGCGGTGCGAGCGAGTGGGCATATTGTGGTTGGGCGAGGCTTGGTGCATTCGGCACAGGGAGTTGGCAAACGGTCGCATTGGCTCGAGCAAGGGTACAGATGGGCCAGGTCAAAGCGAGAGAGCGCGAGCGTTGTCTCTGTGCGGCGTGAGCTAATGCCTCGTATGACAGCAATTAGGACTCACCTGTTAGCCCATGCGAGCGAAAGTCCAAGGCAGCGAGACGAGGCGCCGCAGCGTCGGCAGACACAATTGCAAACGCCCACAGCGACAGCTCGGCATCGGGACGGACGAGCGCGGCGAGTGCTGCGGCGACGTCGGGCGCTCCCGCCGCAACGTCGACGACATATTTTCGAGCGGCGTCGATCCCGTCATCTGGACCAGTCCAGGCACGGCAAACGACGACGGGGTTGGGCGGAAGTGCGACGCCAGAGAGCAGCACAGACGCACCGGGCCCAAACGACGGCGGGATAAGGGTCGGGACTGGGGTTGACGGCGTTGGAGCCGGTGCTGGTGCTGGTGCGCGCGTCGTCGGAGCATTGGCGGTCGTGGTCGTGCTCGGCTTTGGGGGCAGTGGGTGGCTCATGGCGAAATAATTAACAAAAAAGCGGATACTCCAACGATAGACGAGAAGATAAAACAAGTGCCTAGTGGGCTGCTGCAGGCCACATGGTGATCGCTGTTGCCGTCGACGGGGTCGCAGAGTGAACCCAGCAAGTAGCGCCGGTCCGCGGACGAGCGCGTCCGACTTTTCGCTCCCCACCACCATGACCTCCCCCCGCCCCTACACCTCTGGCGTCAACACCGAGACCGCCGTCCTCGACACCACCGCCGGCCGCATCCTCTGCATCGCCGACGTCCGTGGAAAACTCTCTAGCTTGAACCAGCTTGCCAGCGATGCGCGTGCCGTCGCCATTATCCACACTGGCGACTTTGGCTTTTTTGGTGCGTCCGTAGCCACTCTGTCCCCCGCGCCAATCATAACATGTATTCCTCGTCGCAGAGCCATCTAGCGTTGAACGCATAAGCGACAGGTAAAATTTGGCTCGTCTGCTTACACCCACGCATCTAATTGCCACCCCAGGACCCTCCGCCACCTCGTCTCTTACTCGCCGCTCATCGACCCAGACGAGCGCCCCGCCCTCCTCGCCCCCGATGCAGCCCAAACCGCTCTCCGCTCTTCCATTCTCAACAATCCTCGCTTCCTCCTCTCCGAATTTCCCCAACTCCTCGCGGGCGAGCTCACCCTCTCGGTCCCCGTCTATACCGTCTGGGGCGCATGCGAAGACGTCGTCGTACTCGAAAACTTTCGACAGGGCACCTATTCGATTCCAAACTTGCACGTCATTGATGAAGCGACGACGCGACGAATCGACGTTGGCGGCGTGTCTTTGAGGCTGCTGGGGCTTGGAGGCGCACTCGTCCCACACAAGCTATTTGACAATGGAGATGGCCGAGCAACCATCGCAGGCGGGCAAGGAACAATGTGGGCTACAGTTCTCCAACTCGGCGAGCTCCTCGACACTGCTCGACGCGTATACGATGCCTCCGAAACACGACTACTCGTCACCCACGCATCACCCGGCCGAGAAGGCATTCTCGCTCAACTCGCCCTGGCCGTACGAGCCGACTTGACCGTATCCGCCGGACTCCACTTTAGGCACGCGAGCAGCTACAACGAGTTTAGCGTACAAGAAGACGCGGACGGATTCAGAGCCAAGCTTCTCAAAGGCAAAGAGTCGTTTGATCGCGTTTGGGAAAACGTCAAGGCACAGGTCGAGGCTGTTATCGAGTGAGTCCTCTGCCGTAGCCACTTTGCTCTTTGCCTAATTGGGACGTAAAGTGATCGCCAACGCATCCTTCTCGAAAACGCTCTTGCCATTATCGAACGTGTTCCCCCTCCTGCACCAACCGGCCCCAACCCGACGGGTGCAATCCCCGGCGAAGAGCCAGCGTGGAAAAATTGCTGGAACTGGAACCTCTGCGACGCGTCATACGGATCACTCGTGCTGGACATCAAAGATGGGAGGATTAGCGCCGAACTGAAAAGCCAAGGTGCGCCAAAACCGTTGCTTTCCGCAAACGTAATCTTCATAATAATTCCCGTTTTAGGTTTCAACTACGCCTACCGTAAAAACAACCAGCCTCAACTGCAAGCCCAGGGCACAAACAACCTCAGCACTACCCGACCACCAACGACCACCGGCTCGCCTGCTCCAAACCCCACCGCGACGCTCAACAAGGCTAAACCCGATGGGCAGGGGACGAAACCAGCCACGCCTGCGGGTACGAAACCTGCTACGCCCGCGGGTACGAAGCCTGGCACTCCTGCTCCCGCTTCGACGACTGGAGGTGGGACCGGAACCGCGCCTGGGACAAAGCCCGGTACTCCCGTGAATGGCACTGGGCCAAAGAGGGCCGGGACGCGCGGGTCGATGGATAGTAATAAGCCGCCGACTACCACGGCGTCGCCTGCGGTTGTGGATAGCGCGTTGCCAGAGAACGGCGAGAGCCCTAGTAAGTCATTTACTTTGCCGCGACTAGGTCAACGCTCAACAGCTCTCCAGGCGAATCCAAATCCCTAGACGCGGTCAAATCCCAAGACGGTCGAAGCACAGGCGCACAGACCCCGCCAACTGGCCCGCGCCGGCATCCCTGGACGCTATACATCCGACCGTTGCCCATTCCCGTTGCGGAGAGCGAGCTGAGGGAGTTTTTCGGGGAGGCTGCCGAAGGGGTACGTACATCTCATCCCACTTTTATTCAACAATCTGAACCTGCGGTGGTTTAGATTACAGGCATCAAGATCCCGACAGATTTCAAACAACCAAACCAACCTCAACGCGGATTCGGTTATGTCGAGTTTACAGACGAAGAAGCCATGCGCGCAGGTTTAGAAAAACACCACGAAGTACCATCCTCCCTTTCTCCCACCCCCACCCCGTACTAACCCACTCCCCCAGTCAATCCGAGAAACCAAACCAAACGTCGAGATTTCCAACCCAATCGAACACAGCGGCTCGTTCCGCGGCCGCGGTGGACCTGGCCGAGGCGGATTCGGAAGCGGTCGAGGTCGGGGAGGTGCAGGTGGGGACAAGTGGGGTTCGGGCGCTGGGAGGAACGTGATGCAGGCTGTTGCTGCTGCTGCTGGTTCTGGTGGGAGTGTGGGTGGACGCGGGGCGGTAAAGCAGGGAGGGCAGGGTGGTAAAAAGGAGTAGTGTTGTGTGATTTATTATTGGGCTTTTTGTATGGTTGGCAGAGATAATGCACATGATACTGGGTGGTGTTACTGCTCGGAAAATTAGATCGGTCGAAAAAATGGAGTGAGCTTTTTCGATATTTAAATCCCGTGGCTTGGTCAAGACCACCCTTCCTGCTCATGAATGCGCAAGTAACAATGGAACCCGCAACGATCATCGACCACCCAAATACGAACTTGTTGGCAATATCCCGTCAAATGCGAGCGCACAGGTGACTATATGCGGGGGCTTCTGATCGCAAAGTAGTTAACCACGCCGGGCACCATTTCCAAGTGACATAATGGAATAACTTATCGATATATTAGACCAGGACTCGAGAGATATCGATACATCAAGCACAGCTTGAGCACAAATTACAAGGAGAGAAATAACGAAACAGAGACGGAGATCCATACATCAAGGTCGAGACGGAAAATCTAAGATATTAACAATACGACTACAGAACGGAACCGAGATAACAAACCAAGAACATTAACGAGAAATAGAGAACGACAGAGAAAAAATAAGATCTAAGGGTATTCCAACTCCAAGGCGCCTTCACTGCTTAGACCAAGTGATTGGTCCAGTCGGCAGCGTTGGCATCACGAATGGCTCCCGCGGCCCCATTGTCATCAGAGGGTTCGCCGGGAGAGGCTCGGTGCGAATCCACAAACGGAAAGCTGGGGGCTTGGGAGGGAAGGCGGGGCCAGTAGACTTGAAGCTAAAGGCGAACTTGTCCAGAGACTTGAGATCGACAGGCTCCTGGGCTCTAGCCTTTCCTTTGTCCTTAGCCTCGGTGGGGCCTTCCTCGCTCGGAGAGTCGCTGGTCGAGGGGTTGGACGACCCAGGGGTATTGGCTGCGGCGTTGT
>WSTG01000816.1:0-13557 GCA_019616325.1 Ceratobasidium sp. 394
TTTTTAAGAACCTTCTGTAACTACCGACAAAACGATTGGTCAAGATGGTTACCCATAGCTGAATTCTGCCATAACCTACATAAGAACTCCGCAACAGGGGTATCCGCTTTCGAAGCAGTATACGGAAGGAACCCCCGTTGGTTAGCCCCCCGAGAAGAAGAAACGAAGGGGCGACAGGTACCGGCTGCAGAGGCTATAACAAAGAAAATGAGGAAAATCTGGGATGAAGTCTCATCAGCGATGAACCTCCATAAGGGAAAGGAGCCATCCGGAAGGGAATTGGAAGTAGGGGACCGCGTATGGCTCCTACTATCCAACATTACCACACAACACCCATCCAAGAAGCTGGACGATAAAAGGGGAGGACCCTTTGATATCATTGAGAAAATATCCTCTCACGCGTACCGTCTCAGACTACCTGAAAGTATGCGTGTGCACAACGTCTTCCACATCAGCCTATTAACCAAATACAAAGAAGACGAGACGTTCCATTGACAGCAAATCAGGCCACTGCCGATCAAAACAAAAGAGGGCGAAGAAGAATGGGAGATTAGCCACATAGTCTCCTGGAAATGGAAGAAAGGAAAACTATTCTATCGGATAAGATGGGAGGGGTACAGCCCAATCGAGGACACCGAGGAGCGAGCGGAGAAATTCGCCGACATGAATGACTTGCTACAGGACTTGCGCAGCAGGGAACCCAACGCACCAATGCCTGGGCAGGAGGAGTCACCCAGAGATGACTCGAAGAATGGCAGGAAGGTTAGTAAGCGATGGAGGAAACAAGTATAAAAGGAGCCTTGGAGCAGCCCACAAAAACCCAAGCAACAAGTTATCACAACCCCTACAATGCCCGCTAACCGCAACAACCGATACTACTTCCCGGGCCAACCGACCGGACTCCTCCCTAGAAACGCGCCAATCGTCCTACCCCCAATCCGCTTGGATGTGGAAACAACCCACTACAACCTCCAAGACGCGCAAAGGTACGCTAATAAAATACTACCAGGGGCACAGCTAGGATACATCCTAAAACAGGACCGAGACCTGAAGAACTGGGTCTCTGAAAGGTCCTACATGGACCCAAAAAAGGGCCTCCTCGAGTGGTGCCACTCAAAGCGCCCAAAGACCAAGAGCGCCCTGGGGCGCATGCACATGTACGTGATTGACGAGTACGTGGGAGCTAACGTAGATGCTGTCGCCAAGGCGGCCAAGAGAAAGAGGGGGACAGAAGGTCCCCCACACCCGACGAGGGCCCTGGACGGGTGGGTCGAAGAGGAGGTTCGGAATAGGGTCTATCAGGAGACCGTAAAGTTTTTCCGGACTCCCTCCAGCGCCTACTGGGGCAACTTGGAGGCGATAACGGATGACGAGATGTACGACCTGGTGGCCAGTAAGGGAGCCACCCTGGAAGACTTCCTGGCATGGCTCAACCTCCAAAAAGGTACGAGGACGAGTCGATCGAGCGGAGCATGTCCTCGCTCTCCCTGAAAGAAGACGTAGCCCCTACCAACGCGGCAGAAGCCAGGTCGACCTTAGTCGACTGGGAAGACTGGGAGGCCGACGAGGAATCCAAGAGCAAGGAGGAACTTGAGGAGAAAGTAAGGGAGGCCTTGAATAGCTTTCTCAGCATGCCCCCACTCATGGACGCGCCAGAAGACCTAGCCAATTAAATCTCACATGCGCTTCCTCCTACTCTTACTATGAAAACCAAACAAGTGAAATAGAGAACTTTTGCATTTCTACTTTCTCGAAGTACTAAGAGAGCCCTGCCGTTTGGGAACCTGATCATAAGGTTTAGAGCGAGAACCCTTAGCCTTGACCTTCACCACCCCCTTCCCCTCCCACTTACGCAACCACGGGGCCTCATCCCCGAGATCCGCTAAGAAATTTTGCAACCCGTAAACGGGTGCATCCGGAGGAGGAGTAGGGGCACGCCCCTCCTCAAAGAACTCGGAGAAGGCCGCCGCATCAGCGGCCTCCTCGAGCTCCATGGCCAAACTATCGGCCTCTACCGGAGAAACGTCAGCAGGATGGCAAAGTAGAGAACAAGTACTCACTGGTCAGGGAAAAGGTCACCCACTCGCCGACCTTCCCCTCGTAGTCAGCGAGAGCAGCGTCGCAGACGGCCCCGCAATACTCGCAGTAGTCACCCTCTGGAAGCATCCAGCAGGTGCAGGAGAGGGGGTCATAATTAAGAGTAATGGTGCACATGTCAAATGAGTAAGACGGGGATGAGGACAGGGAAAGACCACACTCGAACCATAACTTTTTAACCAAGAATACGTTACCACGTGACACTGGCGAAACTACAGATACAAACAAAACAACATCACGTGACCCCAGATCCCAAACCACGTGATCAGAAGAAGAGTCACATGACTCTCACTATCTCGAAAATACCAGAGGGGTCGGAGAGGGGGCACCGACCGTAGTCGAGGAGTGGAGCCCCCGAGCGGAGCGAGGATCAGGGCGACACGACAAGCGGAGGGAGGGCACCCCTCGGAGATGCGTCATCACATGACTAGAACCACAGTCACATGACCAATAAACAACAAGCCGTGACCAAGATATATATATCGAGGAAAAAGCCAACCACACTCAGTACACACCACGCATGCACCCTCCTCCCTCCACCCAAAATGCAACACTCCCAGACGACAACGAGCTCCGCAGGCGCTGGGCCGAGCGAGGAGCGATGGAGAGGGACAGGCGAGTCCGCAACGCCAAGGTCGGGTTTGCCATAGCCCATGCGTTGGGAAGCAACCCCACGCCCCGAACCAAGTTCTGGGCAGCCTACGCCAACGGCTCGAGGGTCCACCTTGCCGACGCCCGAAGGAACGCCCACCGCCCCGTCACGATTCCTGGTGATGAGCAGAGCGGTGCTCCTAACCTGGAGCGCCCTCAGGGAAGAGAACCCCAGCGGCCTAGTAAGCCGCTTCGAACATTTCTGCAGGAATCGCCCGAACCACTGGCGGACCCTGGCCGTAGTCGAACAGCACAACCCGGAGGACGCCAACTTCGACCCAGCACGCCCCCTCCACGTTGGAGAGGGGGCAGGAGGAGAACCCAATGCTATAGGTCTGGTAGCTAGAGACAAGGGACAACCCGGACAGACCCGGGGACATACACACACACTGGCACAGCCACCCCACTCCAGGCACCCCCCCATAAAGAAACCCAGTCGTCCTCGACTGGCAACATCAGGACCTCGGTATATGCATGATAATGGTTTGTATCTGGTATCAGTGTTGATCAGATGCCATCGCGCATATAAGACGTCTATGGAGGGTTTTAGCACGTCGTTTGCTGATATTGTTATCCTAGGCCTGATACTTGCATGGTACAAATTTCAAGGCATATGAAAGGGTAGGTTCTGGATTTGTGCTGATGTATTCGGCGTGGCTGATGATTTATGTAGATCATGTAGCTGCTCGGTTCAATCTGTCAGCAAGGTATCTGTTCGATTCTATTGGTCAGTAGTGTAGCACTATTGCATAATTTCCCGCTCCTGCTGACAGCCTGCATACTTTCACGTACTGTTGGCAGCATGCCATTATTTCGCACCCCTGGTGTATGATTTGCAAAGTGCTTGAGCCCGACATAATTTACCATGTAGATTTTGTCATGTATGCCTCCATCTGAGCTATGTCGATTGTCACGCTGACTATTTTCAAGATTCAGGTAGAATTCTCATTTATGTTCTCAGGATTACAAGCATATGGTATGTATGTTATGGCTTTGTATGCGGGTACCATCCTGGCCGATTCCAGCGACTATTAGGGATTCTAAATGAAACATGAAACACCTAGGACCGTTTCTCACAGCACACCCTGTACAGTATTTCGTTGAATCAAAAGCGTTGTGATTGGGATACTGACAACATACAACCGTAGAACAATTAGAAAGCAGCAAATATACAATATAAGAGCGGGATCTGGAATGCGAAACTCCCTTTGTAGTGTTGCACTCGGCAAGCATTCCTAATCCCGGCCGCCTTCGGCCCCATTATCATCTCCCAGACCGAGATCCTCGCCAGCCTCCAAGGCTGCATCCAACATGGCGCGTGTGCCTCCTCTTCCTGCAGCGCGACCTGCACCAGCAGGGTTACGACGTCTGAACTGACTAAACAGCTCCCTTATATGGGGAGTTGTTAGAATGTAAAGCACGGCAGTTAAATAGAACACTTACTCATTCCAGAATTTGATCACTTTTGCGGTAACTTGCTCGTGCTTAGGATCTTCGAGATATGCACGAATCTCATTGTAAAACAGCTCGTAGTCGAAACCAGAGGCATTGTCGCTGTATTCCACGTCGGAGGTGAGCGCATTACGCACCTAAAACAAACCCAAAATATCGAAACAAGTGAAATATAACTGACCGGGACAATCACGAGCACTTACCACCACGGTGACGTAGGCAATGAATGGAATTGTGACCTCGGTCATGTCATAGCGTTTGGCAAGCCCAATAGGGCCACGGGTTTTTGCAGCTCGACGATGTCCGCGTGCACCACTAGCTGTCATAGCCGGTGTGTTGCCCTTGGAGGCGGCGGGAGAGAAGATAATTGCACGAGCACCCTGATGAGTCACGACAATTCGGTTAGCCATGCGATCATGTCGAGTTTTGCAATGCTCACCTTGATTAACAGCTCGCCAAAGAATGCACCCACCCATGGTCGGTCCTTGTTACCCTCGCTGATTGGGTAGCAGAGTCGGGGGAAGTCAAGCTCGGAAATTTCGATTTCGCCAGCCATGAACTTCCGACACTCTCTATAGATTCTGTGAGTCGTGGTTGCCTCTCTATGCTAGGGTATGAACTCACTCTTCAATTCCCCAATCCACCTCGAATGATGACAGGTAAAAGGCTGTCTCCCGACGGTTCAATCCTCGGGTGGATTGGTCCTCCGCATTCAAAGGAGGATTCCATGTCCTCCACACCACGAGTAAGCCTCGTACCTTTCTCATATCTTCTGCCTTTGCGTTGCTCTGACCCTTGCTCAACTAGGATACGCTTCAGCAACGATAATACCGTATCAAGTCTATACTCACCTGATTCTCGGTATGTTCGGTGAGTGTACGAGATCCTCGCCCACCACGAGCAAGATCAGCTACTACCTCTGGTTCGAGCTCAGCAAATAGTTTCACGAGCGCATAGATATATTTCTCTCTACAAATGATACGATGGTAAGTGAGCGGCTTCTATACTTGGTTACACCACTTACTCATCGCTAGCCGAGTCCTCAAGGGCCTTGCGCTGCGCCTCGTCCTTACGCTTCCACACTTTTGTCTGCTTTAGTACCACACTGGCACTCCAGTACATATGTACCAGGCGTGTCAACTGCCGGCTATGAACCATCAGCTCCGAGACGTTAGAACTCGTATCATCGCTGCAAGAAAGAAAGGTGAGTGTGGTGTAATGCTTGATAACAAAGATAGGGATGTACTCATCGGGTTCACGTATAGGAGGCATCGGAAACTTAGGGGGAAAAGCGTACAAGCGTTGGGCAGGAGGGCAGCGGGAGGTGGCAGAGGGGAGAGGTAAAGTTCACCCACTCAACTGCCGCTTTTTATTTCATTTTTTAGCCTGTCTTGTTGTGAAATTCCAGATGTTGTTACTTGACAAATTTGTGACAGCCAGACTTCGTCCGATATTTGGCCTGTCCTGGATAATTTGTTACCCACTGCAAGCTGAAACACATTGACTGTGCCCACAGGTGTGCTCCGACCACATTGACTTGCACACTACCTCCAGAATGCCGCACCACTGTGTCCCACCATGTAAACGCTTTTTCAGCCAGCGAGTTGGACTGTCACGGCACCAACGCACTTGTGCTCATGCCCGAAAATATGTTGCCGAAGACAATACATTAGGCTCCAATTCATCGGACTCTGACGACTCAAACCGACCATCTAAACGTCGCTGTACTGAAAGCTCTAGTGACAATGTGAGTAGTATTATGATATGTATCTATATTGCATTATACTGATCAGATTTTGCATAGCTACCGCTGGCCTCGGATATTCTACCTGGTCCCTTGCTCCCGACAACAATCCCTCTGGTCTTCCCCTCTATCTCTCGCCCACGCACTCGTGCACAAGCTCGTCTTATTAACACTGGGGTACATGCTCAGCGGAATCGTCTACCTGAAGGTCCAGTGGTAGTGCCGGGACCTCCAGCTGTTGCGGCGCCAGCTGAGCCGACTAGCTCGGGCTCATTTCACGCCGAAAACCCACAGCTGCAACAGGACCAATTTCGCACCGAGCCAAACGCATTTGGTCTTTATCGGATCTACACAACCCCCCCACTCGCTATTCCAGATGCCGGCGCTGTCAACACAAACATCCTTCCAGCATCTTCACATCGTCCAAAACCCCGCCCCATACGCTCCGTCTCAGAAATTATCGCCCCATGCCCCAATTTATCGACCTTCTACTATCAGCATAACCACTGGACTCACAGCGGCAGCATTGTATCGCGTGAAAGCCGCAATCGCTTCCAGCGTGAGGTGCTTCAACGGCCGGACTTTGATCTTGGCGACATTCGGTGGGAGAATCTTGATGCGCTTGACAGTCGGCTTGCTGCGTCGGCAAGGACACGAAACCCACTCTGCCCGGAATCTGATGGTTGGAAAAATGTCGAACTTCAGATTCAAATTCCCCCCGTGCGCCAAACAAAGTCTATGTTAGCGAAGAATCCCACTCCCAAACCCAATTTCATCTCCATCTCTGGCCTACGATCACAGAAACTCACGGATATCATGCGCCAGGGGTTTACCACTAATAATCCATCGACTTTCCATTACACCACATTTGAGCAATTTTGGAAAGTCCCTGGGTCAACCGGAGGACGAGCCGTGCGGACTTCAGGCGAAATGTACTGTTCGCCAGCAATGATCGAGGCGCATAAGGAGGTTCAAACCCTGAAGATCACCGATGCTGGATGTATGCTCCCTCGATGTGTTGCCGGCTTTATGTTTGCTTCGGACGGGCTTCAATTTGGCAATTTTGCAAACGCCAAAGGATGGCCGATTTTTGCTTATTTTGGGAATGAGAGTAAGTACGAGCGATGCAAGCCATTTACAAACTCTTGTTATCACGTTGCTCATATCCCTACCGTGAGTAACGGTCCCTCTTTGTGAGTTTGCACGCACTAATTTGACTTCATTTGGTTAGTTATCCGATGAGGTGCGCAAACAAATTGCAGAACTACACGGCAAACCTCCGTCTGAGGCACTCATGACACATCTATGCCGTGAGCTTATGCATGAAGTATGGAAACACCTCCTCGATGAGGAGTTCATTGATGCTTGGCACAATGGAATTGTGATTGAGTGTGCTGATGGCCATAAGCGTCGGGTTTTTCCACGGATCTTAACTTATTCGGCAGACTATCCCGAGAAGTGAGTGCCTCTTAATTGTTCCATCCTCTGCTCTCTTTGGCATTCCAACCTTTAATGCGGTTGGCGTACCAGTTGCCACGTGACCAGGTCCCACAAAATTGAAAATACTGACGTTCATTTTTTCTTAGAGTTCTTCTGGCTACGATACGCAATGGTGGAAAATGCCTTTGTCCAAGATGCACCCTCGATACCGCATGTGTCGATCAGATGGGAACACTAAGCGACATGCGATTAAGAACTCGAAAGCGACGAATCGATGATGAAAAGCGACGCGGAAAGGTGCAAAGCGCTCGACAGTTGATATATAAACTGGGGTTATCCGTCCAGAATAAGGGGGTAGAGGAGTTACTCCAAGGCCAGTCGTATGTTCCAACAATGGTAAGCCAAAACTAAAGAAGTATTAGGATTTACTGACAAACAAACCTACCGCACAGAATGCATTCTCATCCCAGCTCGGGAATACCAATTTCAATATATTCGCTGCACTAGTTGTCGACCAGCTACATGAGATTGAGCTCGGCGTCTTCAAATCGCTCTTTCGGCACCTCGTGCGAATCCTGCATTCGTGTGATGCCTCAGGTTTGGCAGTGATTAAGTTTGATCACCGGTATGCACCTTAATAATTTCACTCGGGAATCCATTTGCTCAGCTCCCTACTCAGATTCCGGAATGTGCCCACTTTCTCTTCAACCATCCGCAAATTCTCCAACGATGTTGCAAGCATGAGCCGACTTGCTGCTCGCGATTTCGAGGATATTTTGCAGGTATTTTGCACGTTCAACTCCCTGTCCAACCTTATTAACTTCACCAAGTGTTGCGGTCCAGTATTTAAAGGGCTCCTGCCGGAAGTGTGCGATGACCAAGCCCAGAAGCTACTCTACCTTTTCGCGCAATGGCATGGACTTGCAAAATTGAGGCTCCATACCGAAGCAACCCTCAAGTTGTTGAAGCAAGTTACGACTCAGTTCGGCGAAGCTATGCGTGAGTTTGCAGTGCTGACAAAGGATCTCGACGTCCGAGAAACACCCAAGGAATATGCACGCCGAAAAAAGCAGGCCGAGGCAGCTCGCACTCGCTCAAAAAAATCGAAACGATCGGCACCTTCAACAAATATTGAAACAGAAAGTCGACGGAGGTGCACACTCAACCTCTTGACGTACAAATTCCATTCTATGGGCGATTACGTGCGCTGTATTGAGCGTTTTGGAACCTGTGATTCTTATTCCACCCAAATTGTACGTCCCATCCGTGATCGCTTTGGAGATACTCTGATTTTCGATTCGTGCAGAATGAGTTACACAACCGTAGTGTCAAACTACAGTACCTACTCACCAACAAACGTAATCCGACAGCACAAATGACCGATATTTGCGACATCAAGCGAGTTCTGTCGGACATGATGGACGAATTGGAGGACCGAGATGAGAGACTAAACTCACTGCATAGCGTTAACACAGAACCGGACTCCGACGCGATTAGTTCCTTACTCAGCGGGATGGGATACTCAATTGGACAGAATGAGCGGAGTGAAGACAGGATATCAAGTGTTATCCGATGGGTTCAACAACATGAGGATGACGATGCAACGAAAGTGAGTGTTTTTCCTCCGTCATTCCAAGTTTGTGTTATGCTAACATGCCATTTAATGGGTCAAATAAGTTCTTTATCCCCCAGCTTAAACGACACGTTCTTTTACGGCTCCTCGGAAGCTGGGACCACCCCGACTATCATGATCGCGAGCTCGACAACTTATACATTCACAAAGACCAGATGTACTCGCACAAAACACTCCGGCTCAACTACACAGCTTACGATGTCGTTCGCCAGCAAGACGTCCTCAACCCAAATACGGCAATGTGCTTTATTATGCTACCAACTGAGCGAGAGAACCCGGGCGACCACCCATTCCTGTACGCAAAAATCCTTGGCATATACCATGCCAATTTTGTGTACAAGGGTGCACCCCCCTGTCGCATGGATTTCATCCACGTCAGGTGGTTATACTATGATTACTCCCAGCCGGGAGGTCTAGCTACATGTCGTTTGGATCGCTTGACCTACGAGACGTGTCACACTAATCAAGACGTGCTCGATTCCTTTGATTTCGTGGACCCCGCCGATGTTATTCGAGCCTCGCACTTGATCCCTGATTTCGACTCGAAAACATCTTCGGAGCTGCTCAACGGTCCATCTATAGCATTGGATGGCACACGGGATGGTGACTGGAACTATTATTATGTCAATCGGTAAGCATACATACTGCTGTAGTGATTGCATGTGGATCGCATTCTTACCGAAGAAACAGGTTTGTCGACCGCGATATGCTAATGCGGTACCTTGGTGGCGGTGTGGGACACTGCTGGCGTGACGAAGAAGACCCAGCCAATGTACCCGACAGAACCAACGAGACAGGTGAGTCACTCACTTTCTTAGTTCTCATTGGAATAATACTTACTTTTGCCGGTGACAATAGGTGGATTGGATAGCAGCGAGGCAGCTGAAGCCACAGATGACCCAGAAGAGATCAACGAACCAGAAATTGAAAACAGATACGAGGTCTACATTACAGATGAAGCTGAGGATGAAGCCGGAGAGGAGGGATACGAATCCGAGGGCGATTTTGATGAAGGAGAAGTGAGTGAAAACGACGTAGATGAGGATGAAAATGGTGTAGATGAAGAATGGGACGATTTGTATGGCTTTTAAGCCGAGGTTGGATTGTAATTGTATATTTATGCTTTCAGAATGTTCTAAACCACACCCGCACTGAACTGAGTAAATATATGCAACAAGGGACTTCATCAGGCTTTCACGGAACTGTACTCATGGCGTCACCCCGATCGATTCTGATAATATACGGCTCTGGCACGTACAAAGCCTCTGTTTGTATACATACTGATGCCTAACTATTTGGCTGATCAGCAGCATGCCGATCAGCCTCCTGCTGATAGATTTGTACCACAATGATCCTTGCATGTATGTAGTATCAGCTACGAAGCATTGCGATGATTTGTGTTTTCCGTATAATACATAATCATCCATACGCCGAGGTCCTGATGAACTGAGGAGCAAAAAACACAAAAACAAAACAAGCAAAGAAAATAACAAGAAACAAGCAAACAACCCAGCTAAGCTGCTTCAACCACCACCAGAACCATGCTCAGGTGCCAGTGCATACCAGCCAAGAACAAAATCCTTCAGATATATCAGCTTTGGACGTGCCCGAGACCAGTCGCTCAAACCGTGAGGGAAAAAATGTTGATCAAATTGTCCAACACCCTGGGCTGTAACTCATCTGTGTCTGCAACCGATTGTGCAGCCTCCCGGAGTGACTGTTGACTGCCCCACTTGCATCCTTCCCAGCGCCCCATAGCCATCACATAAGCAAGGTAGCAGTCTACCAGCTGGCCATCGATGATGGTTTCACCCTCGTATGCAAGCTGAGGCTTGGGAGGCGGCAGCGGAGAAGGAGGGCGGCGGATGATCCGAGTCGGCAAAGGTGGCATCGGGTAGGGTGTATTATGCCCATATGCATTGACACCCGATGCTGAGGCAAGGAGCCCAACACAACCGAATGCCGCCTCACGAAGCCCGGGAGGAGTGGCAGGTCGAGAGGGGATGTCAGGGGCATGGTCGAGGGTGAAAACCGGAGCTGCAGAGGGTGTGGCAAGGGTCTGGTGCAGAACGTATGCCTGGCCAGTTGCTCGAAAGGCTCGGCAGCGTTTCTTGCGACGACCGATGCCCGCCCATGGTGCCCCATCGCTCCGCAAGCATGAGAGGTCCTGCGGTTGCTGTCGGAGCGCAGTAAGCCGCAGGTTGCGCAAGAACTCGTCCGTCTGGCGTCGCACCAATTCCTCCTTTGCTCGCTCCTCCGCAGCCTTGAGAGGCCCTAGCGCCTCGTCAATCAGTCGCCGACTCCGTCGGACCCGTTTTGGAAGCGCTAGGAACCAGTCGAGTTTCGCCTGGGGTGCACGGCCTGAAAAAACATCGTACCGCAGCGATTGCTCGAAGTCGCGGGCAGCTTGTTGGTCGGCGGGATCAGCGGCGGGCATGGTGGTGTGGGACACGGACGGGATCAGGCACAAATAAGGCTGTTCAATGCGCAGAGACGGGGTGAGTCGAATGAGCCACTTCACGCGGCGACGGTGCGGTTATTGAGCGAGTAAAAAATCGGATACTGGGGCGGTCTGTAACCGGAGCGGGCAAGCGAAGGTGCGGTGATGACGAGGGAGTAAATGGACAGAATGGAGCACAAGTGGCACGGCCGGGTGCGCAGAGGCGAGGCGAGTCAAACGAGCTACGTATTGCCACGGGAACACGAGAACTGGGCGTGTGAAAAATCGAAAGGTGGGGTGGTAAGCCGAGACCCTGAGGGAGCTCTGGTGAACGGCAAGGTCGCACGATCTTGGCGTATACGGCAGTACAGCAAACGGGCAGTGGCTCGATCGATAGCTGCGAAGAGGGGCTTTCGATGGAGGGGTTGCGCAGCGCGGGAGACGAAGAATTGGGTGATTAAAACGTAGTATATCGGTGAATGAGCGGCAAGGGCGGCTGTCGGGCAAAAATTGAGCTCGCGCGCGCTACAGAGCACCAAGCAAAGCGACGAATAGAACGTTCGATGCGCGGGATCGATGGCTATCAAACGAGCTATATATCGGGAGAATTGACGCGGTTTTGGGGGGCCGGATACGCGATAGGTGGAGGAACCGGGTTGCAAGAGATGTCAGCCAAAAATAGACGAGTGGAGACGATAATACAAGTCGTATTGAGGCGTGTAGGGGGTCGTTCGAATCGCGAGAAGCGTGGCTATCAAACGGTATATAGGGCGTGGTGTGGGAGTGCGTAGGAAGCAAAACACAGTCGTCACCAGGTGGAGAGGGGGCAGGAGGAGAACCCAATGCTATAGGTCTGGTAGCTAGAGACAAGGGACAACCCGGACAGACCCGGGGACATACACACACACTGGCACAGCCACCCCACTCCAACGTGCACGCGCTCACCATCTCCGCCGAGCGGAAGAACGGGTGGAACACCCGCAACGTGCGGTTCTGGGACTTCGAAGGGTCCCATCCAAACATCGCCCCGAAGGAGCTAAGGGAAGGACCTGGGGGGTGTCCGGCCCGTACAGCCTTCCATTATCTATGGAAGGACGTCGGCGCGAACGGGGAGGAGGTCGAGGACCTCATGGCCGGGGATCTCATGGCGGAGGCCCTGGAGGAAATCTTGGTAAAAGGGAAGGGCGGTAAAAGGTCCCGGATGCAGGTACGCCCAACTCCGACCAACCACCGTCCCTCAATCACTTACCCTGATGTCCAGGCAGATTTAGAAGATGGGGAGGAGATTGTCTCAGCCGAGACGAAGGAGGAGTACTACTGGTGCTTCAAACGCCTCCACCCCCTCCTAATGACCACGGCATGGAACTCGGTCCGATCGTACGCCGAGCATACATACAAAACCGACACGGGGCTCCTACCCGCTATCCCCGTCGAACTCGAGTGGCCAGAACCCGCCGCCCATATCGATCAGGCGGATAGCTGGTTCGAGCAAGAGGTCCCCCCGAGGGCGCCAGGGATGCGACACCGCATCCTAGTAATTGAAGGGGAGACCGGGACCGGGAAGACAGCCTTCGCCCGGTCCAAAGGTACGCACAGCCGTATGTGCAACGTGTGGAACGTGTCCGCCCTCTCCGAAGACGTGGATATATGGATTCTGGACGACATGGTCCACACGAACGGGAAGTACTCACTCAAGGCGCTGAGTCAGTACGAGGCGGACTTCATGGGCCGCTATAAACACGTGAAGGCAATGAAGGTACGCCCGACTGTGATCCTGGGGAACAGCCGGGCGGCGATCAGTAAGTGCTGGTCGGACATAGAAGGAGAGGAAGGAGAGGCCTGGGTAGCAAGGAACGTAGAATGGGTATACGCAGGGTCTAGCCCCTTCTTTGTATTCCCTTAGACATAGAAATTAAACCTTAGAAACATCTCTTACGGAATCCCCCATAAGAGACCCTAAGGAGGGAATGATGTCATGACCCGCGATGTCATGACCCGCGTGGCATGATGTCATAAACCAACCTGGTGAAACCGTTAAGTCAATTTATTACATAATTATGGTATTTTCTCCGAAGTCAATCGGAGCATGTTAAGAGTCAT
>WSTG01000817.1:0-13557 GCA_019616325.1 Ceratobasidium sp. 394
ATGCAAGATACCAGCCCCAAAAGCTCTTCTGTATCTGCTTTTCGCAAATCTAGTAGCTCGAGATTTGGCAGAAGTACACAGCCAGTGGAGTTCGGCGCCAGGCAGACCTCCCGGCTGGGAGACCCCTCGGAGATTCGGCCAAGTGTCTGAGGGGTATGCCGATCGGCGCTTCCGCAGGTCCATGGTGACGCCTGCCTGCGAGCTCCACCAATCCTTGCACGGACGTCGCCGAGAACCCCCGCCTGACGTCTCCGTGCCTTCCTCCCGACGATGTACCTAGATATGTACCCAATGTAGTATGATAGTCTTGTTTAACTAAGTATATAACCGTGGGCTATTAAATCGGTATACTGCTGTGTCAAAGTGTCGGAAGCGATGCTCAAGCACACCCCAGATACAAAGAATAACGAATCTGAGTGGGGTAGTACGGTGTAGCTTAGTCACAAATGTCCTCGAATCCACTAAGTCCGTGTTACACAAACTAAAGACGGCCCGTATATACCTACGAAAATCGAGACAAAGCCGTGTATCATTATGCACGCGCAAGGTCAAATCGAACGAACTCACATTGACATGAAAACTAAAAGACCATTTTGTTGCTAGCGGTAATTATATGCGCCCGCCTATCTCCTCTTGCGCCTCCTTTTCGCGTGCCTCCCAAGCCGCTTTTCGCTTCCTTGCCGTCTCTTCGCGCCTGGCCGTCTGACGCTCATGCAGCTGCTTTGCTGCCGCCATTATAAAGCCCTGTCGATCGTGCTCCGACTGTAGACGCACCGGTTCGGTAAGGTGGCGAGGAAGTACTTCACGAATGCGCCGGGCATTGTGGAGTGCGTGCATGTTGACTATAAAAATCGGATCCTCTCGGTGCTCAACGGATTGACGCTCGAGCGTGGTGTTGATTCGTTCCTGGCGAATGATTTCGACTGCACTGTTTGGGCAGCGCAGGGTCAAACAATCGTGTTGAACGTTGAATGCAAAAGCGATTGCCTGAACGGGGATTAGCCGACTTTAGCCACGGACGGCTAACTAAAACAATAGCCGACTCACATTGGAAGCGACAACTGTTGTATAGCATGCGCCCGCATTTGCTTGAACCAATGTCGGCATTCCTAGGATGGGGTGACGGGCTTCAGCAACCTCGAATCGATCGATAGTAACGATTCCGTGAGTTCCAGAGCGTGAATCCATAAGGATCTCTTGGACCTTCCCGATTATTGTTGCCTTTGTGAGGATTTGCCAGTCAGATTGTATTCAGACTCTCGAGTACTGCACCTACCTGGCTATGTGTTGCGACTACCCATGAGCCGACCTTGCAAATATCACCATTATCTGCCACAACTGACTCCCCAACGTGCCAGGCCCGATCCTTGAAGAATGGATTATCGATTTCGGCTTGACTGGCAACAGTCTCCTCCCACTCGAGTGTCCGTCTTTTCTTGATATTGTGAAGCTTGATTTCGCCTAAGTGTGGATGTCAGAGCTCCAGTAACAATGTAATGCATCCTTCGGTCACGAAATATGTCCAGAACATGACACTTACCGGGCTGTATCTTTTCGGGTTGAACATAACCCAAATGCGATTGCAGCTTGAGACTTGTTTCGAAGAAGCGACGTACTTCAATTGACGCGCACTCCGGACCGTCTTGAGTGTCCCAATAACCTCCGCTAGCAATATGCCGAAAGCGCTCGAGTTCTATCATTTTCTGGGCGATATCGTGACTTGGGGCGCGATGATTGCTGAGGACGGAGCACATCCGGAAGACCCCGTTATAGCATTCGAATATTTCAGTCGAGTACCGCACCGCTGGGCCATGGTTACGAATATCTTCAATGAGGTGCGTGAGTATGTGTAGCTTAAGCTTTACAACAATCCGACCGGGGTCGAGCTTGGTGAATGCGTCAAGCACATTATCGATGAGTATTGAAAGATCGGCCTGGTAAGCAAGACAATGTCAAAAACATCTTTGCTTGTATGCGGGACTCACGCACCAGGTATTGCTCAAGATCTGTTATCTTTGAGTAAAACAGTACTGCACCGAGATCGCCAACAGCCTTGGTTAAGGCAAATAAGTCCGCTGAAACGAGGTCGTGGACCTGCGTCGGCAGAATGGCGTGGCGTTCACGAGCACGTGATTCGCTCGTTTTCTTCTAATATGATCCTGAGTACATGATTGTGGCTCATGAGGCTCATGATAGGGTGTTTCACGAGGTCCGCTGAACGAGCGCTGCACGAGGGTTGCACGGGTGGCTGCACGGATGGTTGCACGGATGATTAAGCATGGCTGCACGGCCGATGTACCGTTAGAATTGAGCCGGCTGCACGGATGAATTTGAAATAACTGTGTCAGCTGCATCATCGAACCGTGTTCTCGATTCACCCACCGCTCTCGCCGATCTCTTGCAATACCTGGAAAAATCTGAGAAAAAAAAGGCACGTATACAGTGAACTAACAGGGGGTTGCAGTCTACAAGAGAGCAAAGATCACCTCGCAGGGCAGGTGCTTAGGGTTGTTTACATAATCCAGATTCCGGCATTATCAAATTCCGAGCTAGCCGGCAGCCACCCGTGCAGCCAACTTGGAGGGGGGTTTCACGCTCCACAGTTGCACGGATTGCTTAGTGAGCATTCAGCCACCCGTGCAACCTAGTGTTAATCCTTCGTTCAGCCAGCCTCGTGAAACACCCTGATGCTCACGAGGGGTGAACTCGCGAGCGTTTCTGAGCACCAAGGAGCGCCACGCAAACGAGCGCTCATGAGTATTCTCGAGCACTCGAGAGTACAGAGCAATTGAGCGCTCGGAAGCGTAGGCGGGTTTCTAGAAGTACTTGCGAGAGCTCGGGAGCGCCAGCTGTACACAGTAAAATAAAAATTGAATAATGGGAAGACTAATGCAACGATTAATTAGACGTCAACGGATTCGGTACAGAGTGCTAGGATATAAGAAGACAACTAATATAGTGACGCGCCAAAGCAAACTCCGGAAGCTACACAAATCATGCTATTAGCTAGTACGATGGATAGAGTCAAGGAAAAAGACGCACCCAGTTGTGATCTAGCCTTGGCGTGCGGCACGCCAATGCTCAATGAGGCGATATATGTACCGGTTGTAGTAATGGTTGAGCCAAAAATATTGGCTATGGGTGAGGAGATCGGGAAGCGAACGGAGATGGAGCTCGGGGTCGAGACGTTTGATCTGTGGTGCGAGGTGGCATGCAACAGCAAGATCGAAGACAGATAGGACCGCCGCGCGAAGCTTGCCATTAGACTCACGCAGCTGAGACAGCGAGTGCATGCGGTGGTGTGGAGAAATAGAGATGGAGAAGGGCCGAAATAATTCGACATAAACAAGTGGATGGGGATAGAGATAGTGGAAGCTCGGGGGCAAAGAGAAAATGGCGCGGACACGGCCGGCGCGATACCCTGTACATTGTGTTAGATTAACTATACATGCACAGGTGGCTGCTAAAGTATAGACTTACGATGGATACCGAATTGTTCACTGTCATGGAGGTAAAGGGCGACATCGAAGACACTGTCCTGGTCCGTGCTCTCCGGACGAGCGCGAACAACGTCTCTCCGAGGCCATTCAGGGTCGAATGGTAGTGCATCGTGCCGGAGGTAGAGTCGGTGCCATACCGGGTATTCGTGGTAGGCGGTTGGGAGGAAGTTAGGGGGGAGGCGCCGAGTTCCGTGGACGTTGAGGTAAGCGTGAAGAGCCGGGACAAAGTCCACGGCTCCGTATTTGGTGATGATGTCGAGGCCCCTGACTCGGCCGGCTGTCGGCTTCCGGGCGATCGATAGCGTGGGGTTGGGGTAGACCACGTGCTGCCTTGCATCTGCCGCCGTTCGCATCCGGCCTGGGAACTGCTCTTGGTCTTCGTCCTTGCCCTCTTCCTCTTGGTCTGGCTCGTCGCTTTCATTAACCCCGCCGCCTACGTCTACATCACCATCGTCGTTGCCACCCATCCCGGGTTGCCCTACGCCTATATGCTCGGCAACCGGCTCCCAGCTCGGGTGGAACGGCGCATCCTCGTCCTCACCAAGCATGACTTGCATCTTTCTGCGCTCAGGATTCGAGCGCCCAAGGTACGTGTCCATTTTAGCCTGGTGGATTCGCAGTGCCTCGTGGCGCTGCAAAAACTTGATCATTTGTGGTACAGGCCGAACCTTGTTCGATGCACGCCAGGCATGTTTAGTCTCGATATGCTGGTGCTCTGGGGCCTCGGTGCTGAACCCGTCGGGCGTCCCCATCTCGCGCGTATCCCCAGGCATATGGCCTATCATATGGAGTTTAGTGATCGCGTCAAATCGTGAGTCGTCCTGAAATATGTTCAGCCGAATTAGGACACTCTTATATCTATGAATTTCCTCCAGTGTCTTCTCGAGCTGAGCCACGTCAGCCTCTGTCATGCGCGATGCCTGGGCTCGATAGGTGAAGTCGAGAAGTGCACGTGTGAGGCAGATGAAGTCCGAGTCCCAGGGATTCGCGTCGAGGCTGGCCACGATTGGTAAGAGCTGCTTGGCGGCCTCTTTACTCTCGCGCCCCGTCCACTGCTGCAACTTGCTAACGCCCTGACTAAAGTGCCGCATACCCTCTGCGACTGGCATCAGCATAAAGTACAGATCGACCATCTCTCCCCCCGCTGCAGCAATTGACCAATTTAGCAGGTGCCGGAACATCCTGTGGTGGAGCTGGTGCAACAGGTCGGGCATTAGGGACGCGGTGAAGTCCAGGTGCGGTATGTTCGCCCACCACGGCCACACAGGCCGGTCTCGTAGCCCCAATTCGTCTGCCTGACCCCTTCCCTCTCCCTCTAGCCATGCGTGTAGCGCGCATAATGTCTGATTGTTCGTCCGTGGTGGCCCGAGCTGACCGCCACCTCGACCCTGGACATCCTGCAAACATTTCGGGCACCGGTTCTTCATGACACCCGACATCTGCAACTGCTCCTCAAAGTCGAGCATAATCCCCCTAACTACCAGGTACGCCTTTCGGTACCGTCCATCCGCACATAAGACTATTATCCCCGTTTCTGATAGGACCCGCAGCTCTTCGAAAACCTTTTCGAGTGCGCGATGGACAAGTTCACGCCGCAGACGAGACCGTTCGAGCTTGTTTTTGATATATGGGTATTTGTCGACAGGGAGGTAAGCCAGCAAGGCTGAGGCTCGTGACTTTAATTTGCGACGCACTGACTTATCGATATTAGCCAGGGTCATGTAAAGTGGATACGCGGTCTGGCCGCCCGACATGGTCGATAATGACGTCCGGTCATGCGATATGATCAAGGGCACGATTGTCGCTGACTTGTCGGCCATCCTCTCCTGCGGACCCATTAGGTAAGTGTCCTGTGACTATGAACACGTTGCAGACTCACCTGCATTCGCCACCACCACTCCGCGCTACTTGACTCCCCAAAAACGCGGCATTTCCTGTCCTCTGCCGTCCATTCTCGTCGTGGTGCATATTGCATACTTGACTTAAACTCGGGGTTCGCCATCAGGTCTTGGAAGGTCGCGACTACGGATCTCGTGAAAAGGTACAAGTAATGTTTGCGTCGCGTGTGCCGAATTGGTGTGTCTAACTTGATATCAAATACTTTCCATTCAGGCCCATGGGGGAGCTTATCTAGGTCGGCCATTAGTTGGTTGTTGTTAACCCATGGGGTCTGCCCCACATACTACACGCCCCAGGTGAGTAACGTTCGTGAGTCATTTACCATGACCAATAGCTTACCAATCGGCTCTTCACGTGGGCGTCCCGACCTGCATTTGTAAGACCGGTAGTCAATAGCAGATCAGCGGTTTCGAAGTAATGGGGTTTGCCAAAGTTACCCGCCCTCGCCATGTATGCGGTGAGATCCAGCGGTTCAACTAGCTCGTCGTTGATTGGGGCACCAGCATGGTGATTTGGGAACCGTTCGATATAAACTTGTTGTCTTGTGTCGTATTCAAGGTGTGGGGCTGGGTTGTCAAGCGAGGGCGAAGAGGCAAGTGGTACTGCTTCAGCGGGATTTGGATTTGGAGGGTGACAAGGTGGGAGCTCGCCGTCGGGTGATTCAGCTATGATCCCGCATGATGACCCAGGAATAGGCGTAGCGCACAAATTTGACCCAGGCTCGTGAACGGCAGCTAGATGAGGGTCTCCCGTCACCAAGGACAACCCATGGGCCTCGTCGGCCAGTCGACATTTCTGTGATAGCAAGATGTGTCGGATTCTAGCGGGCTCAGAATGTAGGATACGTGGGCAGTAAAAGCATCGAAATTGCCCATTGAACCGGTAAGTGCTGTTGCGACTGTATGGGCCTTCGCTGACAATCTTCCGTGGTGCTTGCAGGGCATAATGCAGCATGGATAGGATTCGTGGCATCGACAACGCAAGTGTGCAATATTGGCAAGGTGGGCGGTAGAGAGGTATGTTTCTCTCTGGCCCTTTCGGTATGTAGTGGCTCATGCGATGGCAGGAGGACTACACCCAAGTAGTTACTAGCGCAAAACGTTCCCCAGCACTCCAGACACCATGATCCATAATGGTGGGTCCTTGCGCGTCGGTCCAACCACCCCAGGAACAAAGTCTTGTGTCCCGGTCGGGTGTTTCATATTGTTTTGGGCTTATTTGTGCGATTAAACTATGCTCCCGTTTAGGCTATTCTGTATCCATCTTAGTGCGAGCATGTACTATGGCACACCGGCAATGCCAAGTAGCAACCTCAACGCAACCAGCGAGACTCGCAACACCGATTTGGCCAAGTCGCCCGAATAAACGTGTTTGTGCTTGTCCGTTTTGCCGCTGCCACCGCTAACACTGACAAGAAGTATGCCCCCCCGTTTAGATTATCCTCTATCCGTCTTAGTTCGAGCTTATACCAGCCACACCGGGTGGTGGCGCCGACACAACCCGCCATTTGGTGACTGCAGTTCGACCAAGTTACCCAAATTCGTTGGTACTCGTTCATTTCTCAATTACCACTAGCGCCAACGCCGACAAGAATTCCCCCCTGTTTAGGTTATACTCTCTCTGTCTTGGTTCGAGCTTATACCAGGCCATACCAGGTAGTGGCACCGACACAACCTGCTATTCGGCGAGTGCAATTTTGCATTTGTGCCTGTCCATTTTCTTAGCTGTCACTAACGCTAACAGGCCTCCACCCCACCAGTGGCGGCGTTTACAGTCACATTGTTTGGTGAGTCTCATATATGCATACTTTAATTCCACACCAACTTTGCACGTAGACTATATGAGGTTAAGTACTGTTTGTTTTAGGCTCGACAGCCGCTGAACACCCGGGCAACCATAAACCGAGTCTTCACGCTTGGTATAATGCACGGCCCAACCTTACAGGTGAGTGCTCACGAAGCAGACTAGGGCAAATAACTACGCAATGCAAGATTCCAGGTACACAGAGATTTTGAGCTGGTTGACAATCTGATGACTAAAGGACCGGACAACCTTGCTCTCAAACACCGGATGGCAGCGCTGACGCAATTTATCAATTTGTGATAGCGATCTTGGCCGGGTCGCCCAAACTTGTGCGTGCCTGTCCGCTCTGTTGCTGCTACTAACACCAACGGTGACTAACAGACGCTCCTGTCTAGGTTATCCCGCATTCACTCCGGTCCGAGCATGTACCAAGCCGCACTGAGCGACGGTGATGGCACTGGTGCAACCCACCATTGCGTGACAGCAATTTAGGCCAAATCACGCAAATTCATTCACGTTTGTCGGTTTTTCTGGCACCACCAGCATCGACAAGTTACCGCCCAGCCTGGTGGTGGCGTTTAAGGTTATATTGCCGGTAGGTCTCATCTGCGCTCACTTTAATTGCACCTCAGCTTCGCGCGTAGGCTAATTAAGGTTAACTACCGCCCATTCTAGGCCCAATGGTCGCCAAATACCCTGACAACCATAACACATGTCTCGATGCTCGGCATCCTGCACAGCCCACTGTGTGATCCGAGGTGCCTCGGTCCGGTGGAGACTCGGCCCGGTGAGTGGTTAACCCATTTACGGCTTTAGGCGGGGATTGTTGCTGACAGTCAATTTACAGGCGCTTGTTTGTTGTTCGCGTGCCTGGGCAGACCTATTTATTTCATTTTCCAATGGTTTCTACGTTGAGTTTAACTTCGATCATCTTGTACCACATGGCGCGCCCCGCCTTCTGGCTTCCAATGTCGTCCAAAATCGCTAAAAAATATTATTCCACTTATAGTTTAATGTGACCGCCCCATACTTGACCAGTTTTATGCACCAGTCGCTGAGCGCTGCACAATGGGTATTTCTGATGCCCAGTTCCATTGCTAACCAAGCTTGTTCAGTTAATGCCGCGTTTCAGGTGGAAATGTTTGGTTTTTGCTGCGCAACGCCCGCAGAGGTCCTTAGCAGAGTTCGAATTATGGGTGCAGTGGGTCGAAGGGCCGAGCCGAACACTACTAGATGTACACAAAGTCCTCGTCGCACCGTTTTCCGCGCTCACACTTGACCTAAGGTCCCTTTGAGACGGTGGGTCCACTCGATTGGTGTGTACTTCTTAAGTGACCAATACTGCTTTGATAGGTTAAATAGAAGTTGCATGCATGTAATATAAGACACAAGAGGTACACGGAAGGGATGAGCGCGCATATATGCATGTATTTTGCGTAGCGAAGACAATGCAGCCGCTACAAAGTACAACGGGACGACCTTGAGTACGTCTTAATTTTGCTCTGTTCTGGGTCATACACTGCTTGCCCAAGTCAATTTACTTATCGGACCGCCTCCCGACACCTCAAGCCCACCTTAGAATAGTCCCGACGTTACCTTTTGAAGGAATAGCGCGCATGCGCGCCGGACGACCGGTGAGGATTAACATCGGCCGTGCAAGACGGTTATGGCTAAACTAAAAATTCAGCCCGGAGGGGCCGACATTGGCCAAGCACGAACTGGATTCCAAGTCCAACCAGCTAGCCAACAAGCCTTTGCGCTCGGAAGTCCCCAGCACAGAGACCCCACGAAGCTATATAAACCCCCTCCTGTCCAGCATCCTCCCTCATCCGTTGGATGCCAGCTTACAGTCTCAGCCACACTCGCACTCACATCGCTCAAGCCATCCCTTCGCGTTCTATTTCTCTTCTCTCCATCGTGGAGTCTTCACCTGAGCCAACAACAATGTCTTCGGTAAGTTGTTTAACTCGCGTTCTGGCTTTATTAATGTTTTGATTTTGTAGGGTGTCGTCCCCGGCCAAGCTCTTCTCGACAACTACGCGCCAACCACCGACGCCGAGGCAACTTCTGAAGGCGACAACTCCAGCCGCCGCTACCCCCAGTGTGCTCGTTTCAGCACCGGAAAGATTTCCCAATACAGTTTGTGTCTTCGCTTGTTGAATCATTTTTTTTCTCGAGCTTATGGTTTCGCAGACAAAGGCCGCGCCAAGCTAAAGGAGAACCGCAAGAACCGCAAGCCCCGCAAGAAGTCTTTGACAAGCAGCCTTGTGTCCGCCGTATCCGAAACGTCGACAACCAACGATGCCGCTGACTCCCGGCCAAGTGAACGAAGCAATGCACCTGGCGCGGTGGGTGGGGCAACATGTAGGTTTCTGCTATATTTATTTCAATCTTTCTATCTGACTTATCAGCTGTGCCAGCTGCACGGCCAGGAGGGGGAGACGGTGTTGACGCGGCTGTTTGTCAACCACGTGTCCAACCCGCAGGTAGGTCTCACGCATATAGCTATGAACTTGGATCAAGCTAACTAACAATCATATGCAGTTGTGCGACGAGCACCGGCAGGGCAGGTACAAGGGGTTCATGGAGAAGATGGCGCAGCTTCGCGCATGGATCATGTCGAGGGACGCAGCAAGGGAGCATGCCCGCCGAGCGGAGCTCCTGATCCAACAAGCGAACCAGATCGGGATGCCGAACGGTTGGCCGCAGATGACTGGGACTTTTCAGCTGACCACGAGCACCTCAAACGGCAGGTCTTCCACCTCGCAGACGCCGACCCCGACGTCACCTCTCAACTCAGCCCCGCCGACCTCGAAGCAATCCTCGGGGAACTCCGCAAAGACCGCCACATCTCGCGCCCTCGTCAAGCTCGCGATACGCAAGGACCTGCACAAGAAGCTCAAGGCTCGCAAGGTCGGCAAGTCACCCAAGGCCCCGAGGTTCTGCGTCATCCGCGGCAAGAAAGTTCCGACAGTCGCCGCATCCCTGAAGAGCAAGCGCACCCCGTACAACCTCCGCGGCTCATGACTCAGGTAAGCAGGCTTACATTTTATTGATTCCTGTATCTAATTCGCCAACCAGGCCACGCCCGTCGCAAACCTCTCAATCGCTGTAGGTGGGGGGCATCATCTGAACCAACTAAGGACGTCAACCCGTGCGTCCTTATAGTTATTCCTTGATTGCCTACATGTCCACGTTGTACTAACCCCGCCTTAGGGCTTAATCAATCGAATCACAACTTCAACACCGACACTGAAACTGAAACTGAAACTGAACCCGAACCCGAACCCGAACGCCGTATTATCAAGCCCGCAACATTGAAAGAAATCCTCAAGTCTAAAGCAAATACTCAATTGTCCTCGCCCTCGCCACTCCCCAGCGCGCATCGGCCCATCAATTCTCGTATCAACTCAAATATCGACCTTCCGTTTGGCGATTATCCCCGCCAAACTCTGGGGACGACTCAAGATTCGACCCAACGCCCGCAAGCATCGCACGTGACGCGCCAGGACAGCAGCCAGGCAACCCAGGCTCCTTCGACGCCGGCCAACCACCCACCACGCGCATCGTCTACTTATTCTCGGCCCAGCAACCAAGCCGGGCCGTCGCGTCCTCGCGGCAAGTCTAGGCAAGAATCGAGCCGGGCACATCGAACTTCCAAGAAGAGCTCGCGCGCGCCAGAACCAACCCAAACCAGCATTAATCGACTCCCTCCCCCCATGGCTCAAGCTGTCAACCTTGCCCGCGCTCGCCATCGTCTCCGGCGTGAACGCGAACGACGCGAGAAGGCCCGTGCAGCCGGTGAAAACCCGACTTCCGCCGGCTCTTCGGCAGCACCCGAACCACCTCGTCTCCCCTCTCCGCCCGAGCTATTGGAAGATGACGAGGAGGAGCGCGTGGCGGCTGAGACTGAAGCGCTTGGACTGGATCCAGTAAGTTTTGGCATATATAAGTTTTTGCTCTCGCCTGATACTAAAGCTAGAAACGTAAACGAAAACCCAAGCCGGCTGCTCGCGATGTGCACGGCAACGAGCGCCATGTCCTTACTATTGTCAAGGCACACCTTTTTGCTTACTCTATCTGCGAGGGGCCGTGGCAGAGTCGCGGGCTTTGCGCAAGTTGGGTCTTTCCGCTCTGGGAGATCACATGGGGGCAGGAGTATCCTCACCTGCCGATTGAGCCTCCCAGCAACCGATCAGTGCAGTGTGTACGTCCTACTCTGATTGCTCATCCTCGGCCACAATTAATATCGTTGTGCAGGCTGTCAACGCCCTACCGACCTTCCGTGGGAAGTCAAAGGAGCTTTTACGCCCTTTTATCGAGTATTATTTCGGCTTCAAGAAACCGGCAACCACCCCCGATGCAATTGCCCATAACATCGCTCTTGCTGACAAACTCTTGCCTAATGCATTCCATTGTCTGGTGAGTACTGGCAACGGCGCTGCTTATGTCTTTGGCTGATGGAGTTGTGCAGGCGTATGACCCGCCCTACGGCCATTACGAAGGCGAAGCACTTAGTTTGGCCATCGCAGTTGTGCTTTTTGGCAGCCCGACGGCGGTTGGAATCGCGTTTCGCGGTTATTTCAACCCTGTTCCTGAGACTGCCGTTGCGTACGTGCTCGCTAATGTAAGTTTATTTCGCCCCTGTACTCTTCATCGTGCTAACTCATAATCGATCACTCACCAGATGCAATTCACGGTCGAGGAGTGGACGACCGGCAAGTTCCAGGCCCGAGACCTCAATGCCTCCGATATGTTGAACAAGTATGTCGCGCATCTGCGTGGCCTGAAGGCAGCTCGTCGCCGCGCCAAGCATCGTTTCAAGCGCCTGGCACAGGAATGGTTCGATTTTGGATTGTGAGTACCACAGTTGTTCTCACGCCTATATGTATTAACATGGTGCATACAGTGAATATTCGGGCGCCATGGAACTTGACGACCCCTTCACTCAACCCGTGATGCAAGAGGACGATATTCGCCCGGACACGCCGGCTTCCGACGAGGATAACAAGAACGAGTACCTGCCGGAGACCGAACCTGAGGCGATTGTCGAGTCGGAGTCCGATGATGATGGCGGCAAGCGGTATTCGAAGCGTGCGAAGGGCAAAGGGCGTGCTTGAATCGATGGATAGGGTCGAACAGAACAATAGTTAGGGGTGTCTTGTTAACTCGTGTTTTTTTTTTCTCTTTTGGTTCTTTTCTCTTTTGGGTTTGGTCTTTTTTCTTTCCCATACTGAAACGACAACAGACAAGATCTGAGGTCTACTGAACCGGCGCGGACAAGATTCGTAGCCAAACCTTTGCCTCGTGGTTTTTTTTTTCGAGTCTATAAGTGTTACTACTTGTTGCTTGTTGGCGTCTCGAATCGTCTGCGTTTTGTATATTCCGCTCTTCTTTCTGTCTGCATATGCTCGATTGTCTCATGCCGCGTCTCACAGCGCTTGGCATAGTGTGTTGTTGTTGTTTGGCGTTCACGCCGAGTTGTTTGTTTGCTGCCTAATACACTGTATACAACTTAAACCGAGTGAGCCCAAGGTGTGAGCAATAGATATGAGTGGTGTCAAACGTGATTACCTCGGAGAGTTGTGTCTTTCAACAAATAGCGCATCTCAATAGCCAAACAGGCAAGTCGGTGCATTAGTCACGCGTTAAAATGTCAAATTATTAGGCCCGCACCATCTCTAACAGAGTGCGGGTACCAACCACGTCAGGAAAAGTTGGCATCTTCATTACAATTTGAAATCATAATTTACCCTAATTACATCAATTACATGGATTTATTCAATTTTCCATAATTACAACCCCTGGGTTTCAATGATGCTGAATTAACAGGCTAGCAACTAAATTCAAGGCATGCCATGATAGACATGTGATCCAAGGCAGACATAGTGAGATACGGGGTGAGTAAACCAATAATGAATTACTATGTAAAATACAACACAACTCGGGTAAAAAACAACAACACGGAAGTATCAACCACAGCCCGGCAAACAACAAACAATGTTCTCGCGGTTGCCCACTCGTGAGCGCCAAAGCGATGGGCAAACACGCATGGTGGCGAGGAGCGAGGCCGGGCGTGAGTGGCCAGACGAGTGTGCACGGGGACAAGCAAGGGGTGACCGGCAAGGCGATAGACACCGTTTGCGCGTCAACGGGGAGCTGGACGCCACGTGCGAGGGCGAGACGAGGGTGCGGGGTCACTGGTGAGAGAGCACAACAGCGCCGTGGCAGGGCGTGATGGTGCAGCCGAGGGCAAGGTCGACAGGGTGACATGGCGCCGGAGCCGAGGTCAACCAGGCGGGCGGGGATGAGCAAGGGCGTAGGCAAACGAGCGGCGAGGGCGGGCGAAAGACAG